>JAWQRJ010000014.1:0-41939 GCA_033557515.1 Diorygopyx duplodentatus
AATTCGACGACTTGCAGGCGCCGTCTCATGGGCAGCGTTCGCGTTAGCGAATAGCTAGAGAGGGGCGCGGCTTAGCGACTCTATACGCTACGATTGGAGAGACAAGGCGGGGCGTACTACGGGAATGATACGGCAATATTTACTCGTACTGTATAAACCGAGCCAACGTAGCAAACCGTATCAGTTAGTTTTGATGTTAGTTCTTCACCGACGCTGCGATCACCGGAAAGCCAAAAAGTATGAACACCAGCCGCCAAAGCCTACAACAGCGATTAACCAACCTCTACGAAGAGGATATCTGGAAGAAATCCAGATCATTAGAAGATCTTCGAAGTAAGTTCGCTAGACTTTTGTGTTCTTATTCGCAACAATATATCTGATCTTATTCGCCATGACACTACCAAAATCCTGCAGCGTTCACAACTTCCTAAATCAAATGTTCCTAAATTCGAATTGGCCGCTCTAAAAACTCTACCTATTTTCAATTCCGTGGTATGTTCCATAAACAAGTATCTGGAACTGCCATGGGTTCCCCTCTTTCCCCTGTCGTCGCTATTGTGCCTATGTAGGCGTTCTTCTAACACCAAGTCCTTCTGTTATATTATCGAAAACCCAAGTGCTGGTTCAGATACGTAGATGACACCTTCGTCATTTGGCCACATGGGAAGGACTCCTTAAACATTCCTTACTTTCCTAAACTGCCAACACCGAGACATCCGCTTTACCGTGGAAAAGAAAGGTAGGTAAACTAGTCGTTACCCTTCCTCGATGTCCTCAATAGAGATATAGGGTTCCCCTCCACCACACCTGCAAATACGATAATAACTCGACCTCCCAGTTAACGCCCACACCGCCCATACACTCACTGACCGACCTGACCCTATGTACCAGCCTGCGCCGCGTACGCCGCCTACGTACCAGCCTGAGCCGCGTACGCCGCTTACGCACCACGCTGCGCCGCGTACGTCTACACATCCATTTCCTATATAAACCGGACCGACGCGGCGATCACCGGAAAGCCACAAAGCCTAACTACAGTACTACAAACTCAGATTGTGATTTGTGCACTATACTGATGTGATGTCATGGAAGGCAACGTTTCTCGTTATACTCGTATATCTCCCTAGAAATGATGAAAGAAGGAACTCTTGGTCTTTCACCAATGCGAAAGAGCAGAAGAGACATTCAAAAAAAAATTTATTTTCCGAGATGAAGTAATGGATTGTAGGACGACTTTAGAAAAGTTGTTTTTATTTTTTATGTTGTAATATTTTATTTTTCTTGAAATAGCCTTTGGCTACTTTTCTTATTTGCATGAGTGAATTTCTTGCACGGACATCATTTTCTACTAAAAGAAATATAATTTCCGTATGTAAAGCAAGTGCTTTTGCTTTTTGTAATATGCTACGTAAAATATAGGGACAAGTAAGCAATATGTCGGCGGTTTTTGAGGCAGGATTAAATGAAAAAAACCGGAAATAACCATACAAAACACCAAAAGCATTTCAACGTAGTCTACACGGCCAACAGTTATATAAAGCCTCTAACAGATTACTCAAAGATTACCTTCTCGGCACCATTTCAAGTAAAAGGAGATTTGTGTTTACCAAATTATTTCTTGCAGATGTAACAAGGAGTGGCCTTACGCAAGAGAGGAAACCGTGGTATTCGTCCGAGTGGCAAGGCAGCTAACGGCTTTAATTCATCAAGAAGAATGTAAGAAATCGGGCAAAAATGTGTTTGCACACAACATTGTTTGGGAAACAAGATATCTTTCAACACCACTACGAATGTTATTAGAGATGAGGTTAATTAACATAGCAATACCAAAAATATCATGGCTATAGGAAATACCGACAACGAAATGAAATCATTGGCAGTGAAATACTTTGGAGGAAGATGTGTTTGAAAAAGATTATAATGAAAAGTGGTAAAATTTGGTCACACCACGTTCATCGGAAAAGTATGATCGCTTCTGAAGAGCGTATGCAGTAGCTTAGTAGCAGCGGAAACTACCGTGCACCGAAGATACATTTGACGAAGTAGATCATTTTTCAAGTCTATCTCATAAATTGTTGTGAATGTCCTAATATTTCAAATCGTATCCTAATATCATATATCATAATATTTCAAATCGAAGTGAATACATCTTCCCAATATCAATTGATTCTAGAGTATCCTACATTAGCCGAGAGTCACATTCTTACCCCACACGTAAAAGGACTACTAATAAATACGATATTGTTAAACGGAATAAGTATTATTGGAATTTGAATATTCTTTTGAATAGTTACTAATTAGTTTGCTTAAAAATCTGCCACCTTCATGTTCAGGGAATATTGGGTTTTGATGACTTACTAAATTTCTTTTTATTACAGTAGGTGACGACGCACTATAATATAAAATACACGTTTTATTGCACGCCATCTGAAAATGCTGCGTTCCTTCAAGTGTTCATCAAGTCGAAAGCACTTAAAACATTACCACTAAAGCGGTCATATTTTCTTTTCGCTGTGTGATTACGGTGCCGCTACCCACAAACCAAAAGCTTAACGAGCAATTTCGATACATGAGTTTGCGTAAATGTCAGCACTCCTTTAGGTTATTTCATGTTGTAAGTTAGGTTGTAAACTTTTTGATGCATTTGATAACGAGAATAAGGCAAAATTGCTGAAAGAGGATTTTACAATTGAAGGGAATGATAACGAGTGCGGTATCGCAAATATAGAGTTTTTGCGTAACTTTGCCCTAATGACATGAACGATAATGATTGCGTTGTTTAGCAGTTGTGTAGTGTGATTTTCAATCTGTTAGATATTTGCCATAAAATATGTCCACATTAATGTTGACGAATATTTGTTATACGTTTTGCAAAACTCTCTAATGTGATTTCAAACGTTAACGTGACTATCAGATGTACAACTAAACGTAAAGTTTGACGGTTTTTCGAAAATTGGCAACGACTAGTATTCTTACGTGATACAATACCAAATAAATAGGACCTTGGTATCTTAATTAACAAAGACCTCTTAACAGTTATTTTCTCAACAATGTGCTAAATTTCTGATTTTCAATGCATAAAATTGTAAAAATGACCGTAGCTTAACATAGCTAATGTCCAATAACTCCTAAACGGTGCGAATTTGGCCAAATGTATGTATAATAAAATAGACCATAAATTTCATACGCAACCCTAAAATATAATAATGTAGACATCCTGTATATATGAAAATACTTCTAGAAGAGAGAAAGTCTGACAATCATACAACTTTTATTTGAAGCTTTTTTACCTAAAATGATTAGAAATTGTAGAAGTCTGGACCACAAGCTAATTGTAACGGACTTAGTCTTAGAATACCGTAATTCGTCCAGATATGTCAAAATCTCACCATCGCAATTTTTGACCGAATGCATAACTTTCTCTTTATATGAGAGAAAGTAAAAATGGAGTTGAGCGACCACAATTTAGTTTCGCTAATAATTCATGGATCGCGTGCCAGCACCACCCATTGCATTCTCAGCGCAGTCTATGGTATAGTGTCTGTAGCGAGAACTGTGCCGAATTTGCGCACTAAACAAATTCGGCAATGTTCCGAATCATTCAAGAACAATCAGGTTGTTTATTGATTATTAATAAGTGAATTAATGTTTTGCTTAGTAACGTGATGTTTATATACAAATTAAGGATGAAATAGTCATATGGTTTGCAGATTAATGGTTCGGCCCAGTTAATGTTTCATTTAAACACCTTCCGAACGGTTAGCTTGCCTGAACGATCTAATTACTGTATTATTCTGCAATACAGTAATCTGTTCCAACTGTATCCAATTATACAATAAATAGTAATCAGAAGATTATCATCCTACAAGCCGATACGGCCCAATACAGATGTATTTTGCTGATACACTGCAATATTCTCGCATTCATCGCGACATAATGAATGCGATGTCGAATGTTGATGTCGCTGGATCGACTGTCAGTACTCCCAGTTTCAGCTTTTTCACACCTTAGCGCAGGTGCTAGTGTGCTGTACACTCATTGCAGCACTTTTAACTCCGAGTTACACTCAGTTTTTGTTTTTGAAAATTGGTATTTCCGAACAACATGGACTTAAATGAGTTAATAGCACAAGTAGAGTTGACTGTTCTAAACGCAATTCTAGTAAGGGTTATGTGTGTTATCAATTAGTGTGCTGACCCTTCCCTCTAACCTCAACTACTGATTTTCAAATCGCTACAAATATTTCTGTCACAGATATTTCGAACAGAGCTTTCAAATAATGAAATTCTTCAAAATTAGTCAGTATCACCTCCGCATTATTTTCTTGCACTGAGAACATAGTTGGATGACGTGTATCTTGAACGCTGAATAGGACGGAGGGACGTAGGGAGTGGCCTGCTAGATCCCCAGATCTAATACACGTACACTATTTTTATTAGGATATTTCAAAAATAAGGTCTATCTGAACAGGTCACACAATTGTTGTCCTGAAAGCAAGAATAACTCATGAAATAACTCATGAAATGCGTTCAATTATGCCAGAAATGGTGGAATATGGACAAAGTGCTTCATGGTTACGTCTATAAAATCTAAATGATATATTTTAATGCGTAAAATAAATAAACATTAATAATAAATAAATTATTAATTGATATTCAATTTTCATCTCTTAATTTGTATATCGACAAGTAAACCCCAAAATCGGTTACATGTTGGAAAATAAGGTGTTTTCTTTTAGGAAGCAGATTATTTTTGTGTTTTTATGTTAAGTACAGAACAATAATATATGCCAATTAATGTGCCGTTTTTTCATGCAATAGTAAAGTATGGTTGGCTTCAGTAAATTATACTTGTATCACTACATTATGATTTGATTCATATTGTGTCACCACATAACTGTCAGTCAACTATTAACAAGCATTAAAAATATAATCAAAAGCAGTAGTAGCACACTTCGCTGCAAATTGCTTAATTATATTGCACTTATGAGTGTAAGAATAATAGGAAATCAGAGACATATCAGTTACAATTATTCGCTTACCTAGGAACCATTTCAGTACAGGTGGTGGGTTGCCGTTTCGCGACAGGCATTTTATGATGGCAACTTCGCCATGGACGGCAGTTAGGTTATGACCCGGTAGCACTTGGCTCTGGTTGTACTCTATCTTTGGCTTTTGAGGTGCCACTGTAACAAAGAAGACAATCGAGAATAAATAAAAAGAAGAAATAAATATAAAGAAAGAAACACGATGGAGTCACAAGATTAACAATAATTTCGTGTTCGATTCTTTCTATGGGCCTTTAACATTAGCCCTTTGAAGCTATTAAGCTTTGCCCTAATCAGAAAAAAAAAGTAGTGGACTACCAGAAAATATGTTACGTTCCTGGTGCTGCTGATGGCAGATTTTGGATAACCCGAAGTTTGCATTTGGTTTTGAAAAATCTGCTATTCACCCCTCAAGCGCGTATCTGGCTTCTTCTGCCTAGGTCCTCGTTCCGACTTTTTATTGCCTGAAATTTCGTTTCTCGGAACTTCAAAACAGTTGGGGTGTTATTCTTGTAGATTATTATACGCACTGGTGATAATAGTAGTATTCAATACTTATATCCTCAATACTTGTACATTAAAATGTTAGTAATGTTTACGTTTGGAGCACAAAACAATGTAAAAACTTCATGAATCGTCCCTTTCATCAACAAAGCAATTTCGCACCATATCTCTGTTATTTTTTGCAATTTCAAGACTTGAAACATTCCACAAAGACTTAAATACCAAAGTAATCAATAAACAGGAAATTATGATTTATTTTTTTATTAATCGGACGAAAAACAATCAATTGTTTTCAGCATGTGCTGAAAGCTTATAATGATATGTTTATTATCTATCACGTTAGCGTATCGCCATCCCTCCTCCAAACACTGATCATAACATACATGAACTGAACGTACCATACACTATATCCTATACTACTAAACACGCTAATCTTGTATGTATATGTGTATCTATGTATTCCTCAGACCCGGAAGACGGCTTTATGTTGCAGGCCAATATTTGTGGTATTTCAATAATCCGGTGTCAGGAATTGATTGTCGTAAATATCTGGTGGGATCTATCGACGGGCAGCGAAACAGATATTGTCGGATGCGGCTATGTCGATAGTTTAATCGTTGGCCGTACGATGGTACCACCAGTCTTTAAAAAGCGTGCCATATGTGACGCGTGCACATGGTAACAAAAAAGCGTTTATTGTGTTTTACCCGCTTCAAATTGATTGACATAGGTGTCGACCTTCAAAAAAATTGTTTTAGGACGTAAAATCAGTTTTTGTTTATTGTAGCTATGTTGCTATAATAGGGAGCAGCGTTCGTGTGCTGGTCTGTTAGTTTTGCATTTCACCACACGACGGCGCTTGCTTTTTATAAACTGACACGAACACTGAAAGTCCGAACGAAGCTCGGAGTACCTGATAGACCGAGTGATAGCTCGGTCTACCAGGTACTTATTATTAAACCACACATAATTTTTCAAGGTCCACTTCTATTTAATAATTGGTTTATTTACTTTCATCAGCAAATTTAAAATTCATATGGGTTTCAATGTAGCACTCACAGTTTATATAAAAGGTATTAAAAACAGCGCAAATAGAAAAAGAAATCTAGCTTTTTGTACAAAATAGGATTTAAAAATATGCGTGAAAGGAATTCCAATTGTTGAACAAGTTGATGAACACAAACGTAAAAATGTGCACAAAGTTATATAAAAAGTGCGCAAATATATTAAGAACAAAAACGATACTATAAAAAGCCGTGGAAGATGTAATATGTAACACAACAAATACCCTCAAGAGATACCCTCAATAACCTCAAGAGGCGAGAAATGACAAATTGTCGCCTTCCGAAAAATTTCATTGAATCTTTGAAAATTTCATTGAAGCCATTAATAACTTTTTATATAGCAATTTTATATTTTATGTACTAAAATGTCCATGAATATGTTTTAACAAATGTCATATAACGATTAGTTTATATTAAATTACACAATTCAAAATTAGAAAGTTGCCTGACCACTTATTTTTTAATTTTTTACATACTCTTGCCTATCATATGACAAGTATTTTTATTTACGTTTAAAGTATTTCAAATATGCCGAAATATCGTTGCCAATTCGTCAGAATTCCAACATTGCTTTAACTAGATTAGATCTGTTATATTCTTTATAACAAGTAGAATCCCATAGTATCTATAGTATATGTTATTATAATTTCATTGCTGTATGGCTTCAATTTACTTTGAAAAGTGAGATTCCTTTTCACAAACGTTTTTCCTTACTTTTTAAATTTATTGATGCATTCTTGAAGAGTTTACTTCTGAATTTTTAAATCTGATACACTGTGACGGAAACTCTGGATTGTTTTTTTTTCTTTACTGAATCAGAATTACTTACAATAACCAAATAAACAATGTGGTTCATCGGTAACGCTGCGTTAGCCCGCCCACCAACTGTATCTTTGGCCCAAAGTTAGAAGAAAAGATGTTTTTGACCATCATTCTAAAATAAGAACAAAAAATTGCCGTTTTTATCTCGTAAAATCCTAACCAAGTAGCATTGGGAGATGCCTACAAAATACATATTTCCAATACATCACTGAATACCATCACTCAACGGTCTCTAATCAATAGTGAACTATTGTACTTTTCCTAGACCAAATCTATATTTACTTTATTTTTCATGCTACACAAAATAACATGGAAAAATTAAGACTGCATATTTTTCACATATGTGGTATTTAATTTAAATTTAGAACAAGTTTGTTTTTCATTTTCATTTATCATCAGAAATAAAGACCGATTGTAAGAGGTTTAGTAGACAATCGAATGTTGAAAAATAAGAACGTTGGTAATTTCAGCAGGTTTGCGGATATCTTGATTGTGTGTAGATATTGACAATAACTTAATGACGTAGTGCCAGACGACTGAGGAACATTTTGTTAGTGCTAAATTTTTGTGCGATATATTTCCAGACTATAATTTCCAGATTATTTCATTCAAGATATTTACTTTCCAGAGCTGATCTTACATTTCCGCCTCTCTGTAATTGCTAAAGTCTTAAGATATTATTAATCTTGAGGACTGTACGATAAAAATCTAGCGTAGTTGTTGAACTTATCGTATTGCAGCAGGGATTCAAGGTTGCTGTTGTTTTGACTGCATCTAGTCGTAGTTTCGAGTCGTTTGCAACAATGAGCTTGCAACAATAAGTCGCAAGGTGTACGGCGGATGTTCTATATTCACACATCTGAGCTGTCCAGATTCTGCCGATAGTGTCGACATTCAAACTAGATCAAGACAATATACAGAGTACTAAAGAGTTTTAATATATACGTACAAGACCTAAACTAGCTAGCCTCATCAATTTTTAATTTCCCGTATCAAAGCAGAAAAGATTCTATTCGGTATCCTAAGTGCAGGTTCCTCACTTATATTTTAATGGTCTGCAATTTTACAACCCTCTTTTGGTTTACAATACTTCACCTTTCATCGAAGGTAGCACCAAGCCTCACAGCAAGTGCAGTTCGTTTACTGCATTTACAGCTTTATTTTATACTTCACTTTTCAAAATGTACGTTAATTAACCTTGGACGCAATGAATGTTCCACACAATATTTCATTCTGAGCACACAATATCATAGGAAACTGGGTTGAATGGAGTCGAATGCGGTCGAATAACGTCTGCTACCAAATAAAAATTCATAATGGGGAAAAATACAAGCGATAGGCGCAAATTAAGTACGGCATGTTACTACTCATTACTTCAGCCAAGTGTCGTACGCGCGACCATTGTACGTTGTAAATCTTTTTAAGTGCGGGTAGTTAAACGTTATAGTGGCGAAATAGTTAAAAAGGCGTATCTGGCCACTCCGGGTTAATGGTTCGTGAAATATTCCGGTTAATAAACGACGGGCATGGCAGGAGCAGCGGGTAGTTAAAATTCTATTAGAGGCGATATTAGCGCTGTATTTTTGCTCCCGGGATTGTCTGAATTCGCGCGAAAGTTGAAGGCAGAATTGAAGCAGACAAAATCTAGAATTAAATTACAATTATATTATTTAATAACTTTTCCTTGGGAGCCAAGGAAACGTTATTAAATAATATCATTGTACCATTTGTCATATAATCTCATAAACGATAATAAAAACTCAAAGGAAACTTCATTTCTAAGAATAGGAGAGAATATTTGCTACATTTTATTTATCATTAAAAACCGGCGAGGTATACAATAACGTCAACTTTTGTTTGTCAATCAACAACTAGTATTGAGTTAACTGAGTTAACTGAGTTAACTGAGTTAACTGAGTTAACTGAGTTAACTGAGTTAACAATCAACAACTTAAAATGTACATAAAAGGGTACTACCAATTACGGAAATACCCTACGATGACACCGAATTTGGACTACACAGATCAAGCGATGTGAGTTTGCGAAGAAACGACGTTCTCCCCCTTATCTGAGTTAAAAAATATATTCCTTCGTTCCAGCACAGCTTTTTCCGGCAGCGCGAGAAACTTGTTTTGAATGTGACCAAAGTTCCGTAGCCGACTTTGTTAAAAAGTTTTTCAAAAGCGCGGCACCCCGTTGAGTTCGAATCTGTTTCGTTGTTTGCACCCGTACGACGTCAGATTTATTTTTAAATCCTCTCCGAACCGACGCATACCCTTGATGAATTAGACGAGCTTTTTCCTGGGTGTCGACTTGGGTTTCACAGTCCATTTTCTAAAAGTTTAACGGCATATTTAAAAATTCTGCATAAGTTTTTTCGCGGTGCCGTACCAGTGCCCACTTCTACAAAGCGAACTTTTAATTAACGCTATAAATTCCGCTGTAGAATTGCGAAGCACTCGACCCTAGGTCAGAACATCCCACTGTTGTAGTAATTAGGTAAAGTTACATAATTACGACGGGCTCAAATGAAAATGTTACCGTTGAGGTTTTCGTTTATGAAATATTAAAAAAGTGAGTGACTTTGTTCTCTCTTGGTAGCACTTCTGACGAGAGATCACTGAACTCGGTGAATTTCTGCCCAAACAGGAACTACAAAGATCAATAAAATTATAGTATAAGCACTACGCTAGTAATCCTTTATAACAGGACGTAACATAGTGACCGTACAATTTAATAGCATTGCGCGCTGTACTGTATTGCCAGTTCAAAATAATCAAATTATTTATTGAACATTATTAATTTATTTAAACTAAATACGGCTCCAGTAAACTAAAAATGAAAAACGTTTTATTGTTTGAACTAATTATTTTTTATTGGTGTAAAATAATACAATACGTGAAAATAATTTAATAATTGATAAATAGCATTTCAATATTCAGTATAAGCTATTTGTTATTGTACCAATTCTCCCTATTAAGCCAAATAATGAAATTTGCGTAGGTTTGTTTATTTATTAATGTATTGTATCTATTTGCATGTTCTGTCGCTGTCACCAAATTATTTTCTGCTGAATTGTATTAACCCGCGAGATTTTTCAGAAAATAAAAAGTTACATTTCTTGACTGTCGCGTTGTTAAATGACGTCGTGTTGACCACTACTATACTGTGTTGGGAAGAAAAACAATGCGGCTAACAATTATACATCTACATATTAGGGATTTTTATATTATGCTCTACATTACGTCGTATCATTTGAAGACATACAGGATGCTCTGAAAATGCTCCAGAAAACTTCGTAAGGTGATTGATTATAAATTTAATTATCGGAAGAGGGGCCTTTACCTGTACCTCTAAATTATATATTTATTCGATAATCTATGTTTTATAGAAAGCAAAAGATTGAAGGAGTCATTTTATATAGCATGAACAACACAAAAATGCCTGTATTGCTCTTTATTTAAGTCGATAAATGTAACTGTTTAGCGGAAAATCGACTTTGAAAGTTATAACAAATGAATCAAAATATCAATAAGACACTAAATTCGCACACATTCCCACCCATTCGTATAAATTCGCAAACATGAAACTTAACGAAGGGGCAACTGAATCAGCAAAATAAAAAAGAAGTGGCAGTATTTTAATTTTTTCC
This sequence comes from Diorygopyx duplodentatus, assembly GCA_033557515.1. Taxonomy (NCBI): domain Eukaryota; kingdom Metazoa; phylum Arthropoda; class Insecta; order Coleoptera; family Scarabaeidae; genus Diorygopyx; species Diorygopyx duplodentatus. The sequence goes on from JAWQRJ010000014.1 coordinate 11,090, forward strand.
TTTAAAAGGGAGAAGGGAATAACAACAGCCGAGCACGGATTGGCCGATTGATCACGAATGGCAGCACTAGAATTGGAGATTGAACTAAACTGTGGAAACTACTAGAGTAATACAGTTTAATTGTATATATTAATATATGAAATAACACCTTTCTCTTGATAAGTAGTACATTTTACAAATCAGAACAATAATTTACAAATTCCCTTTTCACGTGAAAACAATCGTTTGTCACATAAAAATTTCGCAAAACGGTTACAACAATCAATCTTGATTATATTGCTATATGAATGAACAAAAATTCAAAATTTAAGTGTAAACTTTAAGCCCTTACACATATTGGCCTAAATTTGGAGGACTATGTTGGCTTCCTTCCATAGTTCCGTAACTTGTGTATCCACAAAAACTTTATTCAATTTTACAATTTGGTCTCGGTATTATGACAACAAACAGCTGAATTTTGAACTACTGCTCTACCTTTGCTACGAATCTTTGTTGAGCGTGCAAATAATAGTTACCTTAAGTTTGAATGTACCGAACGTAGACAACAAACAGAACCAGAATTCCGCCAGCTATTTTAACAATCAATAGAACACGCCTGATAAGTCTTCCATTGCGAACTTCATTGTTCCGCGGACCGAATCTGAAACGGTTTTAGCGAGAGCGGAGTACCGCACCGGTTAGTTTCGCTCTGTTTCTCCAAGCGACAGTGGTGCTGCAATCGCGCACTCGTCAGTCCCTCGTTCTACGTACGCGCGGCGCTCTCTTTAATTTAATCTCTGTTTCTCCACGGACTGATTCCGTTAAGGAAACTCGTTTCGAAGAGCCGACGGAGGAACACAATTAACAGTTCTTTTTACTCGAAGATGCAGACGGACCTACTTCGCCACTCGCCGGTTCTTTTATTCGGCGTTTAGCGTCGGCGAAAGCGACGACGGAGAGACCACGTCGGATTTGCCAGCCGCATCGTTCGGCCCGAACGAACCCCTTTGTCTGCAGCCCCTCCGGTGGCCGTCTTAGACAACATCTACAATTGAAACTTTGTACTGATAAGTTTGTCTGTTGGTGGGCGTCGTAAACGGACGTCCGGAAAAAAACGGGTTTAATTCCACGAAACGGGAAAGACTGCCGCTGTTTTTAGATGGCTTAAATGTACGTGGGAGCCGCCGGCAGAAAATTTGGTTTAAATACACTGTTTTACTATAAAAGTTAAACTCAAAGTGAAGTCAAATAGACACTAAAGTTTTACCTGCAGCATTAAACCAAGTCACCTCATCTGGATTTTGAAGTTACATTAGAGTTACAAAGAAGGAACTGACTTTGTGTAATACTACAATCCAGTTATAGCAAATTATACAAAAATAAAAACTATCTAAATAGTTACTTGTTTAATTAGATTTCCCACCTAATTAACTTTATTGTTAATGCGAAGTTGAAGCTATGAAATCATTAGGGCTCCCTAGCAAAGCAATATTATATTTTTGAGTAATTTCCCCAGATGTAGAGAGACAAGTTGACTGGCCAGTGGATTCCTGTCAACAGTTTGGGGCGTTACCTTGTTGAACTCTTCTATCTACTTGTATTGATCGTTGGCATAACGAAAAACATTTTAACATTAATATTGCATCTCATTTAATAGTGCTGTGGATTCTTTTTATATTAATTTATTTTCTATTTATATCAGCGGATATAATATGTTATTATTGATGATTAATATGTTATTATTACTACTGTATAACAACCGTGTGTTATATTTTGAAATAATCATGTATCTATGATCTACTGTCAAAATTTCGAAAATTATTCTAGTGTTACTTTAATAATTTTCGAAATTCTTATAATCTTAGAAAAAGTTCTTGGGCATACCAAGGTATTGTAGTTAACACATATGTACTCTAGGACTAAACAATGAAATGCATTTATATCTATACCCTACGTTGAAGGCTATTAGAGTGTGGGAAACACGCAGAAGATAGAGCTACAAATCCTAGTAGGCATGTACATTGGAAATGTATTTGGGGACCTTTTGCTTGGAAGATAAAGATGACAGGATTAGGAGGCATCTACTTTGTGCCTGCTTAGAATTGGGACAGATCAAGTTTTCAGAATTTGGATGCATCCAACTAAGCCAGAATGACCTTGGATACGTATTAACTGGGAGGTTGCTTAGCTTTGCAAAGTAAGTAAATCAACAAAACATCGTAAGTCGCAGTAGATAGTTGATAATAGGCCCACTCGCTTTTCAATCTAACCTATGTACTGCGTTGCATAGGTTAGATTACATAACGTCCATAAAAATTTCAAATAAATTCTTGGATCGTTTAGTATTTTCATGTACATAATGTGGTATATATTTTACTGTTGTTGTTAACGTCAAGTAACTCTTAAAATCAATAGTAATTAATAACATGCAGTTACTGTTGATTTTAAATCTTCACTGCCCCCCACCTGCCGTTATTTACGTTTGACCAGCAGATCTAACCTAGAAAACCAAACAAAAATACACATTGATTTTTAAACGTGTCAAAAACATTAATGTCCAAAAACCAAAACAAACTGTCTTCAGATGTTGCCCAAAGGGAAAACCGCCACATTAACGGAAATAGGACACAAAACAATATAATTAACATAAACGAAAGTTCATGCAATCGGACTACCGAAAATTGCAAAACTGCCTACGTATTGAGGTGAGCAGGGAACCTTTTTCTAAAAGCTGACTGTGCCGATTGAAAAGGTGAAATTGTTGGGTGTCGTACGTGTGGAAAAGATATATTACAGGGTTTTCGTCGCTCTGGTGCGCGTCACCTTGAACATACTATATTTCAGGAGGTTAACGAAGATGGTAAATAACGAAGTAATAAAGAGTGATGTCCCGCCCGACGTTAGAGAGCGTGATATCATGCCGTTAATGGGGCAGAACGGAGAGGGAGCCATGGTGATGGGAATCCACACGGAGCTGGGAGATGAGGCGTTGAAGAAAGGCGCTTTAAATACGATTTTGAGCGATCGGACGCCTTTCAACCGAACGTTGAAGATCTGAGGCATAAGAAGTAAGTATTAGAGCTAGAGTTAGTATTAAGGGGCTATTACGGTTTGAATTGTCGAAAAAGATAGTAAAAATTTTATTTGAAACATTTTTTGCTGAAATGAACTCTAAGAGGGCTAGAACTCGTATTACTAACCTCCATGTTAAGCAAATGTCACTTTTTGTAAAAAAACGTCTTTCTAGTATAAATTTAAACAATGACGATTCGAGTCAGCAAAAGTACCTGCAAAAATAGTGTAGTTTTGTAAATAAAAATAGATTGGTGTATATGTTAGCCATCATAACATATATAGTCAAAATCGTGTCTACGTAATGCATTTTAAACCCTGTCAGTTTTCGACTTTTCAATAAGTTTAATTTTTGTTAGAGCTATTCAACATATCAAAATCCTAGAAAGTATACTGCAACCGTTATATAGTATGTTTCGGCGTCACACAATCAGTATATTACTCACTAATTTACGTTTGAAACATTTTTGTATTGCTTGTTGCTTGTAGGTATTTGTTTTATAGCTATTGGGCGTCCCCAGTACTACTGCTATTCAATTGCTCCTAGTTAGATACGTAATATTGCATTGTGCAGAAATAAAAATAATTGTCCCATTATTTAGCGTGGTTACCTACACACCAGCACTTAGTTTCATTGCACAATCGATCAAACGTCTCTCATGAAACTTTGGAACTGAGGAAAGTACGGCCATTAATATTGCCCTTAAAGTGCAACACTGCAATGAGGTTGTTACGGTTTCCTTGTCTCTGTAGTAGCTACCACACCACGATTTCTCACTTCCACTCGTTCCTCAATTCATCTTGCACTCATGAAATATTACGGTTAATGTCCCGTTGTTAAGATAATAAAAGCAAAATATATACGACTTGTGTATTAAATTATTCACGTATTTCAACACTTTGTAGCACTCTGGTTTCCTTTAGTGAATACCATTAGGCTATAAAATAACAGTAAGTGGGGTTTCATTGCAGCTGGTTTTCAATTTCAACGTTGTATTTTAGAAACTTACCCTTGTGACACAAAAACTACAGTTGCAAGTTCTCCGCGTACTAATATGGTGGTTTTGCATGTCATTTTTTTTGAAAAACTGAAGAACTGTACAATTTTCTTTAGAAATACACCAAAACATGACAACTAGAATGGGAGCCCAACTGTAGAAAAACTCAAAGAGATATAATCAAAATGTCATCCAATTTGGATTTTGCATTTAAAGGGTTTTCAAATTTAGTTTAATTTTTGCGGCAAATTTCAGATAGGGTTTTTGTAACCCAGTGTATTTATAAAACTTGTTGACTTTATGGGAGGAAAGATAACAGAAATGTGGATTTTGTCGATGTCAAGCACGTTTGGTTTCAATTTCCAATCTGAAATTCATAAAAAGGGCAAACCGCCGTGTTTGCTTGTAATGAAATTGTAGCCAATCGGAAGCCCTGAAACGACGATCCATCGATTAACCGAAACAGTATCAATCTTTTCCGCCCTTCCCCTAAAAAACCTCGTGTTTTCCATTAGGCAGTGTGTACTCGGCTCGCTACAACCGATTTAAGAGAAAATCAATCACACTACACGCGTACACCGTGTATGCGCAAAAACAAACATCAATAGTTTGCGAAACAAAAACTGCAGATTACGAAAGAGATGAGCTGTTGATTTTTTGTCAAGCAAAACAAATGTGGCGCTCCAGTATTCATATTACATTTAGATTTCATGAAAATTTCTCAAAATCAATTGTGATATGTGTTAAAGTGTTTTTTAAATTACTCGACTGGCTACTTTTCTTCCATCTTTTATTACCCACTCAGCCAACTTATATAACAGTTTACCCGGAGTTATTCGTAAATGTCGAAATGAGGCACTGACAATCAAATATATGGCCCATGTATACTAGTGACAGATATAGAGAAGCATGTAGTCCTGTTTTCTTTTTTCCTCTATTCGTCTTTCTCTGTATATACTTTCCAACTTATATTTTGTGTGCCCAGAGCATTGTTCTGGGTACAAAAATGCATAGTCTACTATATATCCTGAATTGTCATTTTCTTAAAATTTTCCATATTATTTATCGTATCAAAAAATTTCGAGAGAAAAAGTTGTAGGTATCAAAAACACTCTGTAGGATAGATTATAAAAATATTTTTACCTTGCACCAGTTTGGAGATATGACCCAAAGTTGTGTTTTTTTATATGGAAACCATAGTTGATTTTGACATTATTAAATTACTTGTTTTTTTTCCATTTCCAACGATACAAGTTCGAGGTATTTATCTTTCATAGTTTAGGAGATATGAAGAAAAATCATATTCCACACAGATTTTAACCCACATCACACTATCCATGATTGAAACAAAAGACAAATCTGTCAATAATATTGTTAAACCACTCTCGTGTCATAAGTTGTAGTTGCTGTCAATTATTCACATTCTATATTAATAATGGCGTTTTCAAACAATGAAAAAATGGATATGTTTGTTACCTACATAAGGTGCAATCGAAATTCAACTGCAGCAGTCAATGAATATTTAAATTTATACCCTGACAGAAAGCAGACTCATAGAACTTTTTGCAGTAAAGCAAAAAGTCCGTTCTGGAACATACTAAAAAGAATATGAAGATGAAGAAGAAAATGAATGTAAGAAAAATCTCCACTCAGCGCGGAATGGCAAGACGCACCGTGCATCGCATTGTAAAGAAAAATAAATTTCACCCCTGCAAACCAATGAATGATATGCCAAGAAATAGAGTGATGAAAGTCGATTTAGGAATGGATTTTAGATTGGAGTAATGAAAATGGCAATTCAAGAATTGTTGCTGAATATTTAGCAACCAGATATGGAAATCGGTGGATTGGAACGAACGGTCCAAAACGATGGCTAGCGAGATCTCCGACTTTGTCCCCACTAGACCTTTTCCTGTGGGGATTTCCATATAAAAAATGTGGTATGCAAAATGAGTTCTTACAGTATTAATGATTTGCAACAAAGTGTCATAGAGGCTTGTAACCCCGTTAGTGTTCGTCAATTAATGAATTGTAGAAAAAATGTCGAAAAGCGTGTTACCAAATGTTTAGAAGTAAACGGTCGCCATATTGAACACCTTTTGTAGGGAAATTTTGATTTCTTGTTATTGTGTTCACTTTTACCATGTTTATTGTTACCACGTATATTGTTACTATGTTTATTGTTATCATGTTTACTGTTATCGTGTTTACTGCGTCCATGTTTCCTTTTTTTGCAATTTATTGACATACCAAATTTGAGCAGAACTGTTTTTCAGAAAATGTTTTTTCTTTATATCTACTAAACCACAAAAGATAGTAAATGCCAGATATGCAGTCTTTCGTGTGGAAAACAAAACATATTGTAATGTGGGTTAAAATCTGTGTGGAACACGATTTTTCTTCATATCTCCTAAACTATGAAATAAAGATAAATACCTCGAACCTTATATCGTTGGAAAGGGAAAAAATCAAATAATTTAATAATATTAAAATCAACTATGGTTTATATTTAAAAAAATGCAACTTTGGGTCACATCTCGAAACTGGTGCAGGGTAAAAATATTTTTATTATCTATCCTACAGAATGTTTTTGATATCTACAATTTTTTGATAAATAATATGGAAAATGTTCACATTTAAAGAAAATGACAATTTTCAGTTTTTTCAAGATATCTCGAAGGCGATGCATTTTTTTGGAAAACAAAATAAGGTCTGAACAGCTTAGATAAACACCCCCATATTGTCCCCTTTAACCCAGTCTGTAGCTCTTACCGTTTCCAAAATACCAATTGTGGTCTGGCGTGATACAACACAGTAGAGGGCCCAGGGGCGGACTCTACTGTGGGGTAGTGTTGGTTACTGAACACTGTCTTCTGACTTACATCATTAAACTATTTTTATTTTAGGTGTATTTGTGTGCATTTTGTAGTGAATTATTTTTTAAACTATTGTTAACGCGATTTCGTTTATTTTTTAGTAATCATTATTATCTCAAGAAGTTGAGATAATATTTAAAATTAAACTTAATCTATGCAGAATTGGTTGAGAACGGTGCTACTAAAACGGGAAACAATATTTTCCTATTCAATCGATCATTTTAAAATGATCGTATTTTAATCTAGAATTAACGTTAAAACTGTATTGCAACGCAAGCCCATCATAAAGATTTGACATTAAATTTAATAAATTCCATTTGAAATGTGTACTTTTTGAAAGACAGTTAATGCGGTTAACAATGCATTCGGCCATGAATTTATAGAGTCGTATAAAACTCGCTATCGAACGGATATTGAATTAACTGCCCATCAAAGTTTGCATTAACAATAGAACCATAAAATTCAATTACACCAATCGTGAAATACAAATCCGAAATCTGGTACACGAGCCGCACATTGGCTTTGTGTTTTTGTTCCGACGCTTTTACTTCGACAACGTGCGACGGCTGCAGCTAATGCCCTCGACCATCATCACAACCACGTTTCATGTCGCTGTGTGAAAAATCAATCCGCATCGCCCGTTTTTCGCTAAATAAATTAAAGTGATAATGGAGCGTGGAGGCAAAAACTGGCCAGTTTCCGGAGGCAGAGTGCGAACCCGCCACTCGCCACCAGCAGCGTTCCGGAGGAAAAACGTTATGATACGGGAAATGGACAAAGTGCCGTGACGAAGCACTGCCGAGCTTCACAGCGGACCTCTAATTGTTTTTCAGCAGTCTTTTTTGTTCGTCGTTCGAGACGCTCGCTAAAATTAGTCATTAAGCACAGTTCAAGGGTAAAAAGAACAGAAAAAGTACACCTCATTTGATTCCGTATATTTTTTATACGAACAGCAATTAGTGCGGCATATTTATCTTACATTGCAAGATGAACATGATATTGTTTCAATTTCGATATTAACGTTGGCCGTAAATACTATCACCAACAGCACTGCACAAAACGAAAACAATTGGCCTTGAGTACAAAAGAAAGTACCAAAACCGTTAAAAGAAGTTTTAGTCGTGGCGTTTCTACAAATATACATCTCTAAACTATTCCAGAGTTGTTGTATAGAAATAGTTAAAAGTCACAGTGAAAAGTAAATGGGACCGAATTTATTCAAAACATAATCAATTTTTACTTTATCTCATAAAGAAAAAGTAAATATATCTTGGGTCATTGGTCTGTGCGTGTGTCCGTAATTCTGTTAGTCTGTGGTCAACACTTCGACCTTTTGTAAACCATTTTAGGCAAAATCGCTGGAAATAAATGTTGCATGCTTTCAGTTCAAGTTTCTTCTCGATGCTATACAACTTCAGTTTTTTAAATGGGACACCATATGTATTATTACATTTTTGGGTACCTTACAGAATTTATGGTCCATTTTATTAAACATATATTTGGGCAAAGACGCGGTTTAGTACGTATTGGACATTTTTTGATAAGTGACTTTTAAATTTACGAAATATATTATTATTTATTATCTCAGCGCTATCTAAGTTACACAAATTACTTCAAATCAAGTATATGTGTTTCATTCTTCCTGCTCTCTACCCTGCTTTTCATAATCTGTTCAACAGGTTATGGGCCCAGGAACCCAAGCTGAGAGAAAGTCGTGTGAGTGAGCCACACCAGTTGAATTAACACAGAAATGTATGATCCGAATTGAATGGGTATTACATTGATGAATTATATTCGCACAACCACTCTTGCAGTTATTATGCATAATAAATAGAAATCAAAATTCTCAACAATTATTATTGGCAATGATAACGTTTATTATGTAATGGTGATTAAAGGGAACAGGAAACAGGGCAGGAAATAAAATCCTTCCATCTTACACGGTATCAATTTCTACAGCAAACTGGATGCTTATAACGTGGGGAATAATAAATTTCCATTTGCAGTTGGCGCTGAAATGCAAACGTCTGTCCCGCATGCTTTGCAATTTGCTGTCACTTGTGACGGCTTGTCACACTTGTCACAAATTAATATTGTTTAATTTGAGGAATGTCATTAATCATTTTTTAAAATGACGGCTAATGTTAGTTCGGAGATGAATCAAAGACGTGTATTTTATTTCAAAGCCGACTCCAAATGGAAATTTATTCTTCCATACGTTATGTGTTTAGTGTTATCCAAAAAAATTATTTGCATAAAATCTGCGATTATACAAAAAGATGCTACACAAAAAGTTGTCTTCTGGTCCTGTATACTCCGATAGCATAAAATTTACTTTTTAGTTTTACTCTCTCCCAGAGAAAGTAATGAATTAGGTCCAAAATGTTGATCGTGAGATTTTGGTACATCTGGACGAATTAGAGTATTCTAAGACTGATGGTTCCATTGTTGACGATTGGTCAATACCTATGTTCGCCTGTGGTCAACACTTCTAATATTTATCATAATGTTAGGTAAACAAGTTTCAAATAAAATTTGCATGGTTTTAGTTCAAATTCCTTCTAGAAGTATTTTCATATATACAGGTGTCCCATTTATTCTAGACACCATGCAACTTCAATTTTTTAAATGGAGTATCCTATATTATTGCATTTTTGGGTTCCTTGTAGAATTTATGGTCCATTTTATTAAACATGCATTTGGCCAAAGTCAGCTATTTTTTTTTGCTGAACTGTACTAGCAAAAAGTACAAAAAAAGATTGGAGAGAAAATCCCTTACTTAATACCACGGCTGCAATTAACGTTGGTTTCGAAGGTTACAACCGCTGCTGCACGGTCCTTAACGGTAATTAGTCGCGCATAGCAGCATGTGTACACGTAATTTAGATTCGGCTAAGTTAGTTTGGGGTTTTCAGGATGGCTGCGAAGTTAGTCGAGGGTGGGGGTTTATTGAAATGCAAGTTGCGGTACCTCGCTGAAACATCTGAGGGGAACAGTTAACGGTTACAGGCGACACAGTTCGCCCGCAGTTAATTTTGACGTAACACTGCATAAACACTGACAAATTACATCATCGGATAAGTTACTTCTTTGCGGACGTCAGCGGCAGATTCGAGGCCAGTCACAGCGGAACGTCCCGAACTGCGCACAGAGTTGGTCTATTCACAACCGCAAGTACGCTTTCCGAACTGTTTATGATGTTCCTGGAAATTTCAATTTTCGTATCCCCGGTCCCAGACGTTAAGGTAACGGTGCTGAACAAAGATAACGAACTGGGGAACATAGAACTGCTGTGACTGCTCCAGTATTTGGAAATTGCAATGCGAGGCATGCAGACAAAGTCTCCAAGTTTACGGCATTTGCAGCAACTGTTTATTCATCGGATGTATACGCAATAACCATATAGTTTAAGCATGTATTCAGTATTGCTTCATAGTTACCAATAAACTGTTATTCTGCGTAAAACTGATTTCCTGTAGATTATCGCTACCATGACGAACAGTATTCCTGCAAATAGCACGTGTGAGTGCGTATTGAAACAATTTTCATAATGAAAGATTTGTTCATTAGCAATATCGAATAAGGTAATGGCGGTATTTTTCCCTATAGGGAAAATAAACTTCTTATTGAAAATAATATTTTTAATAAAGCATCCATTTTTCGAGAGGTATGCTCGAATATTATGTTTGTAGCACATAACATGTAACCAAAGGATTAAATGAGATCACATTACGCGTTGAGTAGACCGGCTGCCTTTCGAATCATTTATACATTTACAAGATTTGTTGAAATTAACACTAGTTTCGCTCTTTTTTTGCACGTTTTCTTATGCGAAGTAACCATGTATGATAGTAGTTTCGTACCTGTCCTATGTCCTTGAGGTAATCTCTTTCAGGATACCTACAGAAGAAGAAATCTATAATTATTCTTATATTCGCGCGGGGCTAGGTGGCTCGGCGGTAAGACGTCGAGCTGACAAGCCGGGGGTCATGGGTTCGATTCCCAGCGTCGCCGACCGTCATTTTATAATGGTTACCTCCTCCCCCAGGTGTTTCGGAAGATACGGTATAAGCTGTTGTTGGCCCCGGACCAGTCGAACACCTCTGATTATCGTTAAAACAGTATAGTGGAATAAAGTTGTAAGGGCGTCGCGCCATATAACGGTATACTCAGGCGTTGGCGACCTGACGTACAGGGCTACAACCCGAGGTTGCTGATGGCAATGGAATGCCTTGCAACTGAAGGGGCAACACAATGTGCCCAATGGGGCCTCAGTGCAGCAGGAAAAACCACACCCCTCACATCCAGATTCAGATCTTATATTCGCCTCCAGATGGGACTACAAGCTTTGCTGGCCTAATTAGTAGTAATCAGTTCCTTGATTGTTTCCTACCAGATACACATTTAGTTATTCTTAGTGCGACTTGGTTCTCTAAGTGTATACAGATTTTGTAACTTCATATTCTTATAGTAAATAGTAAATATTCTTGGACAGGCAAATCTATAACGTATATTTATATCTGGTGTATAGAATCGTGCCCACGCCCCGCCATTTTAGACGTACCAGCATTCCCACGGAAGATATGTGAAACGTCTAGCACAAGAAGACTTTGCACGCGCCTTCCGTTATTTTCGACAGTGTGAATGGCTATATAAAATAGCCATTACCAAGCTGTATTATGTTTAAGATTCCAAAACAAATTGTTTTAAGAATCAGGGCCAGCAAGCGTTACTGCTTGTTTTGACCAAGAGTTTTCACCATGGAGCGAGACTAAGCATTCGGATTAAACACTAGCTAGATTATTATCCATGTTGACTCTAACAGTGAGTGTTAGTTAAGTCACATGACTATCGCAACTAGTTTCAGTGAGGCTGACAATTATTGCTGTTTGGATTATTTGCAAAAACAACAAAATTAACGTCAAGGGACATAATTTCACTAAAGGTCTTTTCAGAATACCAACATCTGTCCTTACCGTTGCTACTTTACAAATTCTGTCCGAACCTAGATGTAGTTCTTAAACTCTTCCTAATGCCCACTGTAACGGTGGAAAAATGTAATTATTTACTAACGCTAATCTTTATATCTGGTACTCTCGAGTGTATCCCACTTTACTTTTTGTGCCAATGTATGTAAATATTCATTGGACCTTCTCTTCCAGAAATCTTGGTGCACTTCACATAATAATTGCCATCTGCTAAAACGATGAAGTCTAATTTGTAATCTGCTCAAAGGCATATCGGATGTATCATCTTCTTCTGGAAGTACAGTCATTGGCTTCAACGAAAGAAAATGCCCAGACGTTAAAGTTTGAAAATAATTAAGGTCTGGACTAATAGGACACAATGGCCGAGAATTCGAAACAGTCTCAATTTGACTAAATGCTGTGGTCTAAATGCTTCATATGTTAATTAACACTTGGTCTCCAACCACTCGAATAATATGCATTTTAGTCGATTTCACTCCAGCCTCCCAACAACCAGCAAAATGAGGTGCCGAAAGAGCATTAAAAACTCCAGTGTACTTTTTCACTTTCAGCCAACAGCACCATGCATTAATGTTGCCAACTCACCAGTTGCACCCTTAAAATTTGTGCCACAATCACTATAGATCGCAGAACATCATCCACGGTGAGGTATAAATCGGTGTTATGCGGCAAAAAATATTTCTGTTGATAAGGCTGAAGCTACTTCAAGATGGACTGCTTTTGTGGCATAGCAAACAAAGATAAGGATTTAATGCCGTGAATTTTGGAAAGTGTAACCTTGAAAGGCCCCGCAAAATCCACTCCAACGACAGAAAATGGTTTAACTTGGGATATTCTGGAATTTCAAAATTTGCGGTTCATAGGTCCTTGGACGTCCGCGAAAATACTTTGTACAAGCAGCAATAACATTCAAGAATATTCCTCTTCGCATCATGAATCCAAAACGGTTGAAGAAGTAAATAATGCAACGTGTGAAATCCCAGATGTAAGTAATCGAAACTTCTTTCTTACGAAATTTCTCTACAATAAGTCTCCCCAACGCATGCGATCCTGGTAAAAGTATGGGACATTATGCAGAATAATTCAACTGAGAGTGAGCCAAAAGACCACCTACCCTAACCAAATCTTGTTCATCGATGAACAATGAAAGACGACGAAATGATTTTTGTATAAGTTTGTTATTCTTCAACGAACTTATAATGCCTGCGAAACGTTGTTGTTGAATCAAACAAAGAATACACAATTTAGCATTTTCTATTTCTTGGTACGACACGTATTCTTTACAATATCCTGGCAATTTTTTCCTCTTAGTGAGTTTTTGTGACTCTTTGACTTTTCTTCTGCAACGACATCAATTATCCCCTCGAAAGATATGTTCCTCGGCCATTTACTTGAAGGAAGCAACAAAAAATCCGATTGCACCCACCATGCAGAATCCGCACACAAATATATTCGGTAACAAACAACGCGACGCGCAATCAGCAGGATTATCTTCCGAACGTATATGATACCAACTACTTGGAGATATAACATTCTGTGTTATCGTGATTTACCACAAAAGGTTTCCATCAATAAGGAGACGATTTAATCCCAGAAAGCGTTACTATGGAATCTGCTAAGCAAAAACTTCAAGGTTAATTTTCAATATTTTTTTTAATTAATTTGAGATTTGTTAATTAATAAGCTTTAACTTAAAGCTTTATCTTGCCAGGCAACGATTACAAGACAGATTGTATAAGTTGTGCCAACAAATAAGCAGCACAAAGTTCCTATCTTAAAATACTAATATACTACCTATACTATTAAAACTAGTAAATATACTACCTAATCTTGTATGTGTGTGAGTATGTGTGTATGTATGTAATACCCACACCGGGAAGACGGCTTTATGTTGGCGGCCTATGTTTGCAGGATTTCAATAATCCGATGCCAGGAATCCATTGAGATATGTATCGACCCTCACTAATTTCATTTTATATCGTAAATAAATAAAATTGTGAGAAAAACACATGGGAAACATCGATACAGAATCTATCTCGCTATCTATCGGGCTATCTCGCCATCTATCGGCGGGTAGCGAAATAGAGTACTATACACGGCCGCGGCTATGACGATAGTTTAATTGTTGGCCGTACGATGGCGCCAGCAGCATTATAAGAATTTAAAAAATGTTAGCTCGGTCTGTTAGTTTTACATTTCACGATGGTGCTACAAAAACTAAGAGACCGGCAAGCTCTGATAGAGTTAGGAAAGAATGTTTTTTTGTGTTTTTATCCCCCGAGCGGGCGCGGTCTTCTAGGTACTAGGTTTTAAAGGTGCCAATCTTGTTTTAGAGTATAACAATTCAACATGCATCGAGTACAAACGAGTCGATCGAAAATACGCAACTGCAGCATATCCACGTTCCGAAGCTTTACGAATACATGTATTTCTATACTTTGCTATTGAGGCAAAAATGCATAATGAGGTATACACACTTGCTAAAACGAAGAAAGCTGGGATAGAAATGTTTCCAAGCAGTTGAAAGATCTTCAGAAAGAACTTCATCCCAATCAAGGCCACGCACCCAAATTTGTTGCACGATATACTTTGCAAACAATGTAGATGGCGCGAGCATTCCCAAAGGATTATACATTCTACCTATGTCGAATAGAACGATACGTTTAGTCACTTGTGGGTATGTTCGAGGATTGACTTCAAATGTGAAATAATCTTCAACTGGTGACCATCTGAGGCCAAGAACTTTGACGTTTTGATCACATTCTTGACCTAGCAGCAAGGGCCTTGACCTCTAGCCTTGTAGCAGCCAACAATTGGTGGTTGCTCATCCATTTGTGCAATTCGAATTCACCTTAACGAAAAAGTTTCACAAGCTATACTCTGAGAAAAAAGGCATCCTCTAAACTCTCTCAAACAGTGATAATATCATCATGTACATATCCTAGTGGATAACTGTGGAAGCTAACGAATAGAAGGATTGTCTTGGCATTGTCTTGGGAACAAATAGTCGAAAGAATAACAGCATCTACCGCCATTGGTGTTTGATCAATTGACTTCAAGGATCGTAGTTCCAACTGTTCGTAAAACAGACTGCGCAAGTTCCAAAATTGAAACCGAAGTTTGATATTTTAATCTCTTGAAACCCAACAGCTGACAACATCTCTCTGCCACGACATTAATTTGACTTGGGTCAATCAATGCGCGATCACTAGAACAATTTCCCCGGACATCCAAAATTCCAACACAAGCAGTAGCCAAAAGTATTGTTGGAAAGATCGACAAATTCTTTGTCAAAGCATTCATTGCTGAATTCACCACTTCTTTAGCTTGTGGAGCTGAACTAGAAGCTATTAGATTAGTTGATCTATTGAATTGAGATTGCTTTTGTGTTCGATTTTCAAATTGTAGAAAGGTATGATGTCTTCCAGAATATTTATTGCAAGATTTTTGCGAAGGAAAAGATGTAACCTGGTGTTTTAAACAATTGATGCGATCTACTTTTCTATACATTTTTTGTTATATACTATTTAAAATAACTAAATAGTTATTTTGTGAAGAATTCTTTACTTTGTGAACTCAAAACAGTCACAAAGTAAAGAACAAAATTTAAATGAATAACACCTGTGTATAACAATATAAAAAACTTGAAATACGAAATGCAAGTTTATACAATGATGCTCAAATGTAAACAAAACTTAAATTTAAATATATTGCGAAAGCGCAACAATTACACACAAAAATAACGTAATTGTACCAACTGTGGCTAGATTGATTGCCTGTTTTAGGATTTAGAAGAAACGGACGTATGGTTTGTGCAACAACGTGTTTTCTGTATATGGTGAGGAGTAATTCCATTATTTCCGCATAGTATGAAATTCCGCGAACATTTGGTAATAGTCAGATATAAAGAAATACCGTTTCAAAAGATAGCACAGTGGATAATTCGCTACCTCCTCCGGAACTCACAACGTAATATATGCGTTGCTTTGCATACCAACACCTCCTAAAATTACGTCGCCACTGTTGGCATTCGAAAACTGAAAACATTAAATGCCGCATCTTGTAGTGTAATTAATTAGAAAGTTCGTCAATATCTTAGCTCTTTTATATCATAAGACTAATATAGTGCACTGATGAACTGTTAAAGATATTATTACCCTGTTATTTATACAATTAAGGCGGTTTTAGTCAAATAGTTCAGATATAGATTTAGTGTAACTTTCAGTTCACATTAAACCTGCGTATAAAAACAAAAAAAAAGTTTTGTTGAGAATTTTTCCTACTTTCAAAAAATCCATGAGCATACAAGATGCTTCGTTCAAAAAATATCAAATAACTCAAAAACCCGGTGCTTGTTTTTTGTTAGTTTCTCCACCCCACATAAAAAATACTACAAAATGCCCAGATAACAGAAGTAGTAGATCAAAAAATAAAAAAGTTACCAACAGTACGCACTTATCTTTTAACGCCCTGTAGAGCAGAGCATGCATAATATAATTTGCCAATATTTATCGAAATTTCAACATAATATTGAACATGATATTTATTTCACAATTCAGATAATATTAATGTTATAAGTATTGTAATAGTAGTTATTTCAATTTCCTTTTTGACTTATCTGTTAGGTGCTCATGTGCTGATGTTACCAGTGCAAGAGCAGCCTTAACGGCTACTAGCGGCCGCATAAAATATGCAATATGGAAAAAAAGATGCAGTCTTAAAATTTCATGCTTTGGTACAGAAAAATTTCAAAAATCAAAAGTTGTAATTTCCCAATAGTGGCCTCATTATTTAACAAATGGCAGCTCGAGAATGCATAAATTAATAAATATTCTGGGGTAATGCAATAACTGAAATAATAATACAATGAATAATGATTACACCCAGTTTACAAGAACATAAAATTTGTTCATATAGGATATGAAGGATCCCAAAAAGCTTGTAGAGCTCGAAATGCAATACCTCATTTTTGAAAAAGAAAATATTACGTACTAGTGGAATAAAAATAATTCAAGTGTAACCACAAGTCTTATTCTATATTTAATTGCCTAATTATTAAAACCTGTTTATTTGCAAAGTTGGTGAAGCGGTTATGAAACATAACCGTGCAAGTGAGACCTAACACACACGTGCTGCAGCACAGGACTAATTATCGTTAAGAACACTGGGTCCACAGTCTTCGAAGAATATACGTTAATTACGTCGCTGTTTGCGGAAGTTCAGGGGTCTTCCTTTTTGCTTTCCGCCTTTTCAAAGGGACAGCACCAAGAAAATCAGGAGCCCGAAATATCGGCGGGGGTAATAAGCGTATTCTAGGTGAGCACCGCCTTCCTTTGACTACTGCATGCCATTATTTATACGCCCTAATGAGGTTATCAGCGTGTCACGAGCAGCTTTGATGCGGATTAACCGAGCGAATTGATTTTTCAATTAGGACCTTTCGACCTTCGTTAATTTACACACCCAAAGTGTTGACTTCGTTTTGGACGCCGAATAAATTGAGTTGACGAGGTGCCGGACAGCTTAATAAAATATTCGAGGCAGATACAAACCTCGACCTACGAATTGGCAGATTAAGTAATAAGCGAAATCATTCCGACACATCCGCCTGTCGGGCATATGTCGAAGTCAATATGTCCTGAAAAAGGTTTTCATTGCGATTTAAAATAATGGTGTTTAATGATAAATGAAAAACATTCGCCAAACTGATGCAGCTGGGTTCATCAGACGATCAGATATCACGCCATATTCCGAAGTGTATGTTTCTTTTAATTCGTATTGAAACACAACAATGTTGTTTATGATAGGCAAGTTTTACTAGCAGCTTTTCAAGTAAATACTAGGTTTCATAATAGTTTAATTTAATTTGCAATCATAGATTGTTTTATACTTTTATTAGAAAATAGAATTATTAATAGAGTTTTATGTTTCTTTTATGAAGCTAATCGTTATTTTTACATTAAATTATATGAATTTGAACTTCACTTAATGTATTTGGTAATAGAGGAATTTTCCGTTAACAACTCTGCTGATGGAACTTGTGCTTTATTGAGCATTCTGTGATTTATTTTTTACTAATAAATAACTGTATATTGGCTCCACTGTTGTTGATTTCAGCTGAGTTGGATGACATTTTATGGAAGCTAGAAGATAATTATAATTATTTTTATTATCTTATTTCATTCCGGTATATATCACAGCATAATACGAAGTTATGGTACAACATGCTATAGAAAATATGTATTACATTTGCCACATTTGCAGTTAATAAACTTCCAAATATAAAGACTTGTAGTATGATAAAACCACATAATCGAACGAATTGTGGTACTCGCCAACATTACAATTGAATGTAGGCACCTAAAAATCGATCTGAGGCAACTGGTTGAACTAACCTATGGTTTAACTTTAACAGGCTACTAGATAATCATATTAATAAATACAGGGTGTTCAGAACATGCGTCAGGAAACTTTGAGAGGTGATTACAAACATTAAAATAATGGTTTTAGGAAGCGTTTTAGGAAGCATTTTAGTGCACGTCTTCATTTGAATTTTTCAGCTTAAAATTTACCATACAGTCACCCTTTGAAGTTTGGTAATGTACTTCATATACACCTGTATATGTATTATGACATAAATTTAATAGTATGTAATTTAATATTTAATATAATTATTTTTTGTATTTAATTCTAGTTTATTTTTTCGAAATCAAGCGGAAACTTTCTGCTGTGCACTCCTAGCAAACAGGAGTGTACCTTCGAAATATGCTTGCGCATCGATATTAGTAGTGTCATCGGCATACATTCCTGTAGAGCCTTCTCAGCTTAACTTTGGTAGATTGTTCACATACAGAGAACAGCAAAACTCCAAAAATCAAGAACCAAATATGATCTAAATCGATCTTAAATTTTCCCTCTTCATTCATAACGACTTAGATAATAGGATTCTACGGTTAGACCAAATGGAATGTTTTAAATTGAGATTGAGATTGGCTCCAACTTAGCATCCACTATATCATCAAACATTTTGTTACCGCATACTGAGTTAAAAAAAAATTTGGATACCAAATTGTTTAGATGCCATGGCGTGGTATTTTGATGATGTGCAATTGTAGCGCGTTGTTTGTCTAGTCTCTCTCCCAGGGGTACAGTACCGCCAATTGAACAGAACTAGTTCAACTCCAGCTACGGTAATTGTTTGGGGGTTGAAAAATAAACGTCAATATAAATGGGTATTAATACACAAATAACAGCGACATGTATCAATTGGTTTCATGTTGGGACGCGTTCCAATATTGAATATTAAAAAATAAATTATCAACAGAATTCGATTTAATTACTTTTGCCGCCGCGGGAGCTTACAAACAAATATAACACTTTTTTATCTGCTATCTATTTCAATTAAAAATTTATCATGGATATTTACAACTTTTATAAACGCCCGGTTACATTTTGCGGCTGGCACCGTATCCCGAAATTCCAATTTGAGAGCGCTTGATACACGCATTCGGATATAAACTTTTACAGTTAATTAAAAATTATTTTCAGATATAAATTCCGGACGCGTAGTGGCGGTTTCACGAGTTTTATCCATACATTTCATTGCTATAAATTTTCCTTTGGGTTAACCGCACCCCAAAACCACAATCGTGGTTATTGCTTAAGGCCGAAATTTGCACGGGCGTTCACACATCGCGCGACGCATGTTGTTCATTATTCGAGCTCTGTCTCCGACCCAACGCACATAAATCTCCATTGTTTGTGCCGGATGAGCGCGGACAATGCCTTCGGATTGCAAATTGGGTTAATGTATTACTGAATATCAAAATACCTGGACGGGGTCCTTTGACGCCTGATGCCGTGTAATGCGGTTCTAGTGTTAACTTGTCAGCGGCTTTGTTTGCGCTTATGAGAATTACCGCATGATACGCTTTTACTGAAGCTTTTTCTTTGCAACGTTGTCTACAATAGAATTAATAACCACATTCGCTGCTTCGATTTTTTACTCCATACCAAATTGAGGTTATTACGGTTTGAATATGGTGTACTTTAAGTGACGTCAAAAATACACAAAGCTAGAAGTGTATTCTACCTCCAAAGCTATTATAAGCGTTTCAAACATCCCTACCATAGCAGTAAAAGCCAGTTGTGGACCAGTGATCCAGATTTCAAAAGTAGCAGACACTCCACTAAAATCTCGTCTTTGTTTACTGGCAGAGGTCACTCATCAGAACAACTAATTGAAGATTAAGCGAGTTTAAGCGGTTCTGATTTGAACCGCAATTCCCAATCAAGCAACTTCGAAAAATAAATAAATAAATCGAATGGAAATACTATACGTTAAAATTGAATAGTTATACGAAAAAACACATTTAGTAGGAAATTATAGATAGTACAACGTATATACACCGGGATAAAATAATTGCGAAATTATTTAATTAGCTTCTGTATAATTTAGTTAATTATTGCAAATTAGTATGTAACATGTTTGTGAATAATTAATTCGCATGTGTGAATTAATTATTTGTATTGGGTAAATTGCAAATGCAGGTTGTTTCGTTCAAAGGGAACCCTTCAATTAATTTCGATTATAAGGCATTAAATTTCTCTTTAGCAAAATTTATACAACGCAACAGTGGCTGTTTGAAGTCAACACAATTTTGCTGGTGTGTCGGTGTTCAGCGGGAACGAGCCAGAGAGCAAGTGTTGTCTATAAACTAGACCAGGTTATGGTCTACTGTATAAAGACGTTCCTATAGCGAGCAACTTGGAAATCGGTGTGAAACACTAAAACTCTGCTGTCATCATTCCGATATCAAGTTTTATTATTTTAGTCTCAAATCTAATTGTATTCTTCATACAATAAACAAAGAAGGCGTATGAAATTATACAATACAAACATTATTTGTAAAATAATAAAAATCATTTAAAAATCATTATAATACAAAGAATAAAAAATAATACAAAATATTAAAAATAATTTTTGGCGTAACTAGTTGAAGCGGATATCTTCAGGTATATCGCTAATATTACGGGTAACAGTGACTGTAAGGTTTTATACATTGCGGAAATGGGTGCTGTTTAGTATTGGTGTGCCATTTATTGAGAGAAATAGTTGAAGTTCCGGACGAATTTCATAGGGAAACCGGTATTGTGCGTCTAAGTATGCAAAGTAGAGTTTGAGAGAAGTAAGCGATATATGCGAACATTTGACTGTTGGATAGTGTAGTTTGGTGAAAATCTGTTATTATTTTTATATTACTACTCCTACGGCCCTTGTAGAAAAGAATTTACTTCGTACAACTATTGGAATCTTCGATATTTTACGTTTTTACGGATTTTATTGATTTATTTTTTTGATCGTGGTAAACCAGCTTTGGCGTTTTATAATTTGTGTATTCTATAATTTCGTTTGTAGGCCCTTTTTGCTTTCTTCCCTTCATATTTGTCCTTTTTCTTTTCTCCTTTTTCTTTTTCATACGTCTTCCTTATTTATAGTATGAAGAATACAATCGGATTACAATCGGAGATTAACTTCGGACATTCAAATTTAATTACGACTACTGCCTAGGAACTCAAGTCGGATAATTGGAAATTGGTTAAGTGACCAGGTTCGAGAGCATTTCTGGTATATTCCTACATAACTTGGAGGACGCAGTGAACGCTATTGGAATCGAGGCTGGAACTGGCACAAAAAGGAAAAAACCCAGCTAAGCGATAGAAATTAGTTTTAAGAAATAATAGTAGAGAAAATAATAGCTTAATAAATAATCTCTATATATCTTTATAGCTCTTTGGAATAAAACAAGAATTACTTCGAAAAATAAATTGAAGCAAGAAATCGCTATCAAATAAATATACATTTTTTGTGATATGGTTTAAGAAAAGTAACTAAGGAATAAAATAAGTGAAATATGCAGATCAATACGTACATATTTATAAATTGGATTTATTGTTAGAATTATTATTGTAGTTATTATTGTAGAATAATATTTAGCATTGTTAAAATTGTCGGATTGAAGTGTATGCTTTTTTGAA
The DNA here is from genome assembly GCA_033557515.1 of Diorygopyx duplodentatus. Taxonomy (NCBI): domain Eukaryota; kingdom Metazoa; phylum Arthropoda; class Insecta; order Coleoptera; family Scarabaeidae; genus Diorygopyx; species Diorygopyx duplodentatus. The sequence continues at coordinate 33,041 of JAWQRJ010000014.1, forward strand.
ACAATTCTATTTTTCTTAGTATTTATTTTTCTTTTGTAAAGCATTCATGTTTTGATCAAAAATATTTTGCTAATAATTGTATTTACATTTATATGTGCGGTATTTTTACGTGGATGGAAATTTTGATAGATGATTTTGATTATTGTCGTTAAAGTTATAATGTATTACCCTATTATTTATGCCATTTATATTATTTTTTTATTATCATTTATTTTTATTTTCAATATTTTTTCCATTTTGTTGTTTATTCGGGGCATTTTTCTTTGCTGCTTGTTTCCTTTGGATTTTCTGATTTTTTTTTGAATATTTTAACACCTTTTCGTACTTTCTCACTACTTCAAACCTTTACTAACATATTTAGCGTTTTATAATTCAAAAAATGTATACGTAATTTGTGCGAAGCATCCGAGAAATGTGCTCGACACGTTCCCTTAGACCAGCTCGGATCCATAAAATCCGAGCCATAAAATTTATGCATTGTTTCTCTCAGTTCTATAAGTTTTCCCGCGATAACTTCCTTAAGATTAAAGATATGTTAAATCTACTTCGACCACGAGAAAGCTTGTCCTTTCCGCGTCTGAAAGTGATTTTTCTTCTGTCGATTTCCCACTAATTACTCCAGAAAAAAATGTGAAGCCAACGGTGTACCGGAAATTCTTCGAATATGGCCATATTTGGATTGTGAATAAACACTAAGTATGAATAATATTTTGGAAACGGCTTTGAATATATGGAAGCGATATGTTAATACCATATGAAAAACCCTACTAATAAAATATTGCTGCTTATTCTTAATACGTCTTGAGTATTACCGTTGGAGATAGAACAAGAGGTGAAATGACCAAGAGCAGTTGATATTATGCGAGAAAAAAATGCGACCTGGAACGTAAAGTAATACTTGGTTATAGATTTAGATTATAGATAATTTTTACAAAAGTAGACAAAATGTTGTAATTAATCTTTTTCTCTGCGGCTAATTCGTACAGTAAATTACAGAAAAAGCAAGGTTTGCGGCTTGTTAAAAATAGCGTAGTTGCTAGAAGCGCATAAAAATTCGACCGACAAGCTCTGTTTTATCGGTCGAATTTCATTGAGTTCCAGATGAACTCAATGAGATGCACACCCGAAGATGATCGGTTAAATTGGGAACCAAACTTGTTTCTACTGTAAATCTACCGGTAAATTCCGGAACTCTCTCATAGGCTACTGGACATCATTCGTACAACTTAGTCATTTTAGGTTAGAGTAAAATTTTAATATTTAGAGTTAAATCTGACGTAAAATTCAGCAGACGTTTACTCGGTATATTTTAACTTATCTTATAGTTAAAAATTTGTACATGATTTTGAACGCGATATACGGCACCGTTCTTCTTTTAAATGTGTTTTATATTTAAAATATGTCCTAAGCGAAGGACCAAACCAAAAGCATTGTTTGTGTGTCTAATGCGTGTGCTTATTCCGTAAATTATAGCTAAACTTGTTATTAATTCATTTATAGTGCCTATGATAAAAGGCACGGTTGGCAATTGAAAATAATCTACTATTAATAAATAGTTACAATTAGAAGAGTCCAGTTTTTATGCAACTCTAATAATTATAATTAATACCTAAACCCGATTGACATGAATTTGTAAAAAAAAATTATAGAAAGAAACTGTTATTTTTTAGAATTTATAGAAACTGAAATTATCTAAAACTGTTGTAGGAAGTTATCGCCCCCAATTGGATGATACAGGGGCTCAACTGTTAGCTCCAGTTGAATTATTAAATGAAAATTAAATAATTTTTTTTTAATACAATCAACTCTCTTTTTTAAACAGTGTGTTTATTATTGCAGTGCGCAGTCGTGTATTGGTATCGTTGACGTTGAGAACTGCCGGCTCCTCCACCTCTAATTGTTCAACTTCGGGTTCATTGGCATCATGTAGAAAAGTAATACATACGTTGTATAATACGGCATATGCTACAATTGCAGTTAAACATTTCTGCAATTTTATTTTAAAGTCCTTTGACAGACAAAGATATCTTCGCTTTAGCACTCTGGAACATCTTTCGATTGAATTCCTTGTTATAATGAGTTCTAAGCTATATGAGCTCTGTCGCTCCTGTGGAGTTCTCGGGTTCAGTAGTGGCATCAACAAATATTTCTTACAGGGATGTCCATTATCACCTAATAGGTAATCGTTGTCACCAGCTTCGAAGTCAGCGCGTAATGGCGAGTCATTAAAGATGGTGCTGTCCTGTATCGAAACCATCATCAAGACACCATTTGTACATTTATGGAAAAGTAATTAGTGTAATTGATTACATGCATATTGCTATAAAATCTCTCGGTGACATCACCGAGAGAGTGATTGAAAAACCTTTACTATTTCAAAATACTTCCGCATTGATGCCACCGAGAAATTTTATAGTAATATGCATGTAATCAATTACACCAATTACTTTGGGGGAATTTCTTATTTTGTGGAAGCATAATTTTACTGCCTAGATTTCTGCTCTCCTTGGCATTCTGATCTATCGTGGTTTCAAAACGGCAATATCGTCGCCAAGTAACTGTTGGTAGCTTTAAGGTAACGAGTAATTGTAATTTTGCACTAATGACTCTGTTCCTTGTAGGTTCTAGTGCATTGTAATTGTGCAAATAAATGTAATAGTTCCATTACAGTTTACTTGTTTATCCACTATCGAGCTTAAAGTCGTTATCGTCATAAACTTCGAATCTTTACGATCGTAGAAACTGTCACCAGAAAGGGAGGAAAGACTTGAAATTGAGATCTAAAAGATATCCTGTACTGTATTTAAGGTTAACTTGTATTAAATCAAATAAAAATTCTTACCTCCAACGTAATTATTAATTTATTTTGACAATAATAATTATTTTAACTTAACCTCCTAATTAATTAATTTTTAATGTTCTTTTTAAGTTAACTTCATTGTTATAGTTAACAATGCTTGCTGCAAACCAGTTTTACTTTCCCTCATAAAGAGAAAGTGATCCATTCGGTCCAAAATTTTGATGGTGAGATTTTGACTACCTGGACGAATTAGGGTATTCTAAGAATGGTACCGTTTTTGGCCATTGGTCTGTCCGTCTATCTGTCTATCTGTCTGTCCGCCTGTCTGTATGTCCGTTACACTTTGGTTCACACTTCTACCATTTCTAATCATTTTAGGTAAAAAAGATAAATAAAAGTTGGATGGTTTTAGTCTTTCTCTCTTCTAGAAATATTTTCATATTATACATGATGTTCCATTTCTTCTCAATTTCAGATTTTTAAATGGAACAACCTAAATTGGTACGTGTAATTTTGACTTTGTCAGTGTGTATGTAGTGTATTTTGTGTTCGGAAATTGGTGTGGTGGTACCGGTTTACGGAAATGACGGGGGTACGTCCGGCCGAGCGTTCGTGAAAAGGAGAGTGTTCTAAGAGCGGCGTGAAAAACACCACGTGTACGAGTTGCAGGTGTGCATTTTGAGTTTGGTGAATTTATTTGCGGGAGATCATTTCCGTTGAAGTTTTACAAGTTTTAAGGGAGATCATTTCCGTTGTAGTTTTACCAGTTTTCGGGAGTTAATTTCCTTTGAAGCTTCCTGGAATTAATGATTTGGATTGGAGTACATTCTTTTGGTTACGACGCCGAGTTATCCAAGACCGGGTGTGACCCAACTTCGTTTCTTGGCCGGAATTTCACGGAACTGCGGCTGAGCTTCTGAGCGTGTGCGAGCGAACCCTTGTTCAATAAGGTAGTCACGATGGTTGAAATCAAAATCAATAATAGTACATACATAATAATCACGGCTAAATAAATTGCCGAAATAAGAAAAAGAAAAAAAAAATAACTTGCAGCATCTACTTTTTATAATTATTGTAGGGTTAACTCTCACTGGTTTAAGCTTTAAAACTGATTCACTATTTTCTTAGGATTCCAACCAGTAATAAGTACTTGTGAACCGGTTTTGTCTAGGCAAAAAGGGGAATTATTTTAATTTTACATTGTGCGGTTGAAATACAGTTTTTTTTGACACTGTTTTGGAGTTGTACTTACACAAATTTTGTAGTCGATGATTATATGGTTAAATTGTGTTACATATGATCTATCTTGCAGTTTTTATTATTATTTGTTATTGTGATTTTGCTAATGTTAACCTTGAAATTAGAAACTGGAAATCAGATGTTTCCACTGAAAGTATTCGGAATATACATCTGTGAAAATTAGATTTGTTTTTTTTAACTTTTTTTTGTGGAAGCACCGAAAGTGTGTTGTTACACAGGGTGATTCCTCGCGCCCCTGTCTACTGGGGAAAGGTAGGTTTTGTTTTCGACAAAGATAAGAATATTGTTAACGATGAACTTTCAATTTTTCTGCAACACTTTACTTTGTGATTCTAGCGTAAGCGATGTTGTTATGGTTAACTTTGCTTCATATAACTGGGCCATAGAGTATAACTACAATTTAAGAAATATTTTAGGGATTGAATTAATTAAAAAACAAAAGGCGAAGTAATCGGTATTTTGCAAAAAAGAATACTATTAGGGAAATGTTGCAATTTCCGGTGTACCGTTGGCGGTTTTAGCTGAAAATAGAACAAGAGGAGTTGTGATCTCGTGCGGTCAATATATTGTGAAAAGAAGTGTTAAAATGTTGTGAATGAAAGTTGTGAGTGAATAAATTCCCCCAACCAACTTGTAGAATAAACTAGAAAATATGGAAAATTTCGAAGAATGTCCTTGGTTTCACATTTCTTTCTAGAGTAATTATTGTTAAGTTGTAAGGAATAACCTCTTATGGAGACACAATTGTATTAATTTTATGACACGGCGTGAATTTAAAATCGATTGAGAGCAGAAGTCTATATATACCAATTCCAATGTAGATTTTTTCACCAGGATTTTGGTGAAGATAATCCGTTGGGCAGGTTTATTAATACTACGTCGCAAAGTTATCTCCAGGCACAATTTCTACAATCTAAATTGCACCTGGCAGGATTAGTCCTTCCGGTTAGTGCGGTTTTTCAACCTGGCTATTTAATGTGCAACTTTGTAAGAAGCGAGAAGAAAGCTCTTTCATTTGTAGACGATTTTTTCTTAAAAAGAGACGTTTGCTTTTAAAATGATTTTAATTTAGCAAGAAAAAACTCCGGAGGTTTCTTAAAGTACTCAATATTGAGCCTTTCCAAATGCCCGAAAGTTTGTTAGGTTTTATGCTGCCAACATTTTTGAACAAGTAACACAAGCAGGCCTTTCTTCGTTATGCACTCAGTGCTGGTAAATCCAAAATTTAAATATTTCGCTTCGGGATTGTGCGCTTAATAGCCCGTGTTGAAACCTCACTGTTGTCCGATGGTTGTTTGCGCCCGGTTAAAAAAATATCATTGATCCACGAGCGACTGATCAAACTGACTGAAAACAACGAAATGCAACATTTATTTATACATGTAGCCGCTACTCCAGTACACTCGAAAGTCACAATTTCAAGACGGTGATCGGACATGCCCTTTGAAACAAATAATTGTTTCAAAGGGCACCCAGGGTTGTTATAATTAATTAAACGTCTTATTAAGAGATAACAGGTTTTTCTAACGAGACCAAGTTTGTCAATTTTGGAGAAACCAAACCGAAGTTATAAGCATTTTTTCAGGCAGACGTTCTAATCCTCCCCCACCCTCCCCCCAAAATTCATGAGTTAGAACAAAAAGTCTTGAATCAAAATTATGTGGATAACCTCAAAAATTCAATGCACGTATTTTTAGTCGGCCTTAAATTGTCACAATTCAGAAAAAAATAGATTTTTCTAGTTGATCATAACAATTACGCCATCTAGCGGCAAACAGCTTAAAGATAATTTCCAGGGATTTCTCATGGCCACTTTTATTATGCAGATTTTTTCCTAAAATCGTAGGACAAACGGTTTCCGAGATGATAAGACCTACACCGTCTCTTATCTGGATCCCCTGTACAAATAAATGCAGCTATTTTAGTATATGTTTAATTTATCAATTCCCTACAGACTCGCTACCGTATATTTGTAATAAATACTTTGTTTCAGCAACTATGTTGTATGAATTTTAAATACATGAAACATACACGCCATTCAAGTTATCACACATGCCTTAAAGAGATAATTATGTAATAAATGACATTAATGAATTGCTAATTGCAGTTCTAGTTATATTTTTAGCATATTAAGTTTTATCTAAATAATATGTATGTTTGTATATGTATTTTCTAAAGATCTAAGTATTTGTACACTGCTGGGATTTGGATAACCACAGAACGGCAGCTCTTGTTGCTTTTCCGTACCTAAAAATCGATGCTTGTGTAACCCATACTTTTCTCTTTCAGTTTGAAATAAAGCACGCGATGTTAGGTCTACGGCCAGTAACGTATAATGCGTGATAATTATAAAGGTACGGCTGGAGCGGTAGCGTCGGGGAGTAATTGATAGTTGGGCTGTGGAGTAATTGAAAAACACGATACTAATGTGCCGGAAAACCTGGTGCAAGTCATTAAATTGGACAGGCAGAGGTATTTTGCATAATAACAGCCCTGGTTGCAGCTAAACGAGAACTTTCCCCCAAGATGGCGCAGATAGGCGTCGGATGACAACATGCTGCTCGAAATCCGACAACCTGCGATTCAATTACGAAAGGCTAGTTTTATCGTAAATTCTTACGGCGGAGCATTTTTATCGAATTATTTGTGCCAACATTCTTACTGAAAAATCATTTTCCAACGAAATGTTTGTTGCGGGAATGGCGATTTCATGCAATTTGTTAACATGGGAATACTATATTAAAGCACAAGTTGCAGAAGTAAACTAATTCTAGCATGAGTGCAATTCGTGTGAATTTCGGCTAGAAGCCACGTAGCAGCGCATGGCCGAATGGACGAACAGAACACGAAAAATTGAAGACACTTTTTGTGAGCATACGAAGTGAGTTTTTCTAATTGTGGAATGTTTACTAGGCGAAATATGAATTACTGAACTAATGAATTCTATTTATTACAAAGTCGGTATATATTAAAATATGTTTATATCATAGAAGAGTCAAACTACTGTAGGTTTTATTTGAAATATTTTTTCCTGAAACGAATTGATACTAGATCTGAACAGGATGTGTAATCCCCATAAACCCTCGTAAGACGGACTGTGATGTATGTAGTACATGTAGATTGTCAGTTGAGCGTGTAGTAATATTTGTCAGATATGCAACCAAATACAACGGGTTGTAACACCGGTTGTATAAGTACCAGACATATAAACTTGTACACATACCGTGACAGCTAGGATGATGATGGGCGCGACGTGTATTTATAAAAAATCTTTTTTTTTGCAAAAAGCCGTTTGGAAGGAACAAAAGATGTAAAAATTATTATTTTGCTTACTTTTTCCAATTTATTAAGGTAAGATTATGAGTTTATGAGCAATATTTAGAAATCTGACTCAAAAGCCGTTTATTTATTACAAAGTTTTTAACGAATTTAAAACTTGGTACATCAAAACTAACAACAAAATTAGTAAAAATTAAAAATGTAGTACATAAAACTAAACCATACAAATTTCAGGAATAACAACAACGTAAGAAATTAATTTATGTTATCACTGTCGTCCAAAGTCACTAGCAGTCTGCTAATGCACAAATTTGTTAAATGTGCTTTGTAAAATCCCTGTTGTAATATTGTTTTGTACATTATACATATTTTTTTCTAAACATTGAAATATTTTTATTTGTCTTGATATTAAATTCGGAATATTTCTAAACAGTTGCCTTTCTTAGTAATATTTCTTTGGGACTGCAACGAAGGGTAGGTATTTTTCCGTTAGGGATCTTCGATGTTTTTTCTTTGTACAGGTTTGTTAAAGAAAATACACACACGTGGTATGTAGTAAAGCTGCATTCACAACCTCCAAATTAGACGTAGAATTAGTAGGTAACTTGTACTTGAAATTTCAATATAAATTAGTATTTGGACATCGTTCACAATGTCTAATTTAACAGAGTAATTTTACGTGAAAAACAGCAGGTCCATCTAGCGACAAAATTTTCAAATTTTCGAAAATGGTAGGTAATGCAGACCAGGGGGTCCAAATCTTATGGAACTCGCTTGATAGTTACTGCAAAAAAAGTTCTCGACTAGAGATGACGTTAGCAGTACTATTTCGAACAAATGTATTTGGTTGCATACCTTACGGCGTTTATGTATTTACCACTTTTGAAAGGTTTTTTACACCGTCGTGATTTCTTTTTATTTGTGAAGATGGCGCCCTCTTGTGTAATTTGTGGCAAAGTGCCCGAAATAGAACTACAAGCATTTCTGAAGGATGAGAGAAGGTAAGTTTATAATAAATTATTCCAATTAACTATTCACTTAGTAGCCTTCATATACAGTGGTGAATTCACTTGTTTTACTGCTAACCTAAAAACCTTTTACAAAGAAAATTACCAGACAGGTTCTAGATATAAAGAACATTGTTTTAAAAGCATGAAGAAATTAGTAAGGTAATCAAAACCTTTGTTGAATTAAATCAGAAATACTAAAACTTATACATATAAATAATTTAATTCGCAACGTATCTTGAAAGTTAAAAACAGCACAATTTAATTCTAATCTTTAGTAGAAGAAACAAAGAAACATTTGGTTGGCAAACACAAAAATACATTGTTCCGTTTTAAATAAAAGGCAAACCAAACTCGATAAATTGACATAATTTTCATTAAGCTTCATTAAAATTTCAATATTTTCTCTTTTCCTAAATAGTAAAAACATACAAATGCTATTCTTGGCTTTCCGGTGGTCGCCGCGTCGGTGAATAAACTCTCCGTTGACGTTTCGCCGTTCGTTGCAGACGGCTTCTCCAGAACTAACTGATATTCGAAGATCTCCAAATGA
>JAWQRJ010000015.1:0-41491 GCA_033557515.1 Diorygopyx duplodentatus
GGGTCTATTGTGAAAGGAACGCTTTTGCAGCAAGAGCTCGAAAAACCTTCAATAATCGGAAAAGGATATATTTTAGATATAGGGGAACCTAATGCCATTTAACGAGGATTTTAATTCTACATTCGATAAGATAAAAATATCTGGTAGGTGCCTTTTAAAAAAAATCACTTTTTGTCATTTAAAGTTTTCTTATTTCAAAATTCAATTTTGCAAAGAACGTACGTAAGAATGTCCCGCTGGGTGTCTCGATGTCTCAACTAATCGTTAATGAAATATGAACATTATCACATAAGTCTAATTATGAAAATTCGATTTTTCAAAATGTTGCTGCGGTTGGAACGACCCCAATTTAATTTTTGTTTTCTTAATTTTCATTTAATTTCCAACAACTTTCGTAATATGTTTGCCTGGCCTAAACTTAATCGTTTTCGAGATATTGAATTTTTTCACAAAAATTATGCAACCCATTTTTGCGAAAAAATTTAATATCTCGAAAACGATTAAGTTTAGGCGTGGCAAACATATTACGAAAGTTGTTGGAAATTAAATGTAAATTAAGAAAAAAAATTTAAATTGGGGTCGTTCCATTTAAATTAACAAAGCTGTTGTCAACTTCCGGTATAACCGGAACCGCCAGCTTATTGAAAATACTTATCTTTTAGTTCCCCTCCCACCATATTCAAATTCAAACTTTTAAACTTCTAGCTTTATCCGTTCCATATATATATCTCATGGACAGTGTACAGTAGACACCTGTATATAGGGGTTGAGTGGAGGAATACCGACCACCCAAGATTCGATATTTGTTTTTTAATTTTCGGAAACTCCAATGTACAATCGAATTCATAAAAAACTAGTACAGCGAAACGTCTTCGTTCTCAACTTTTCAAAAATTTTATAGTACAACGTTTCTACGTACTTAAGTTAACTGGTTACTAATGTCCAACATGTCAAGTAGATAACCTGATTATTAAAATCAAAACTTGACACGGGAATAATTCAAATTGTCATAATGACAGACGTTTCTAGTTGACATTTTCCTGTAGCTCAATTTAATCCAACAAAATTTTGCTGTACTAGTTTTTTATGAATTCGATTGTACATCATAATTGTGTGTGGTCAATTGCCAATGTTATTCAAGTGACATTGATACACGACACATTAGGTGAGAAATATTTGTATTTATTTATTCTTGTTCTGTTTGATCTAAGAAATCGATCTTGTTAGAATTGTGTTTTTGAATACTCATTATAAAGAGCATAAAGTTGATTGTTATTTTTATATTTAAAGTGCATGTATTGACGTGTAAATTGACATAAGATGCATGTGCGAAATCGTAACCAAAAACATTCTATGACCGGTCAATTTTACCCGCAGTCAGCAATGGTTGATATTACCCCCTACCTTTATATGTGATGTTTTTCAGAGTTTGTACGTGAGGAAGCCGTGGAAAAGATTGTGTACAACTAAGAGGGGAAGTGCACTAAATAATGCAATAAAAGACGTCCAAGAAAAAATAAAGTCTAAAAGACAAGCTGCCAAACATTACAAAAGAAAGCAACCAGTTTGACACAATTACTGCATTGAATAAACAAGAGATTGAGTTGTTCCTTTTAAAATTCTAACACAGACTGTTGACAAGACAGTTCGTGTCGAATCTAGTTGGGAAAGGGGGAAAAATATTACAGTGATTTGTGCAATTCAAAAACGAGCGCTGTTGGGAGCTTTGTCCCGCCAATGTTCATATACCCGAGAGCTAGACTTAACCCTTCTTTACTTAAATCTTTCAAGAAAAAAGGGTCGACCAGAGGAATATAGCATAGCTCTAAGAATGGCTGGACTAACACAGATCTCTTAATGGTGTGGTTAAACCATTTCAAGAAATATTGAAATTCTTCACTAGCCACATCTTAACTGCTAAAGACTTTTGCAAAGAAAATAGAGTCCAAATGCTCACATTCCCACCTTGAACATTGCACAGAACCCAACCACCAGACGTTAGTTTTTTCGCACCATTGATAAAAGCTCTGAAAGAAGCCAGTAGACTTTGGATGACCAATGATCCCTATTGGAAACTTACAGTCTAGGAAAGTGTAAAGCATAAATAGCCAGTCTTTTCACTATAGCTTTCATGAAAGTGTACTCTATAGAAAAAGCAGTAAATGGGTTTAGAAAGACTAGGATATTTCCGATGCATCCTGATGTATTTAACGATGAAAAATTCCGTTATTGTGATTTATAAGACTGAACTAATTAATAGCTATTCCAATATTTCTTGTTATAGAGATTCTTGAACATTAGCAAGTTGAAATAGATTATTAAATGTCGATCGTTTAAAAAAATTATCTTTTTTAAACAACAAAATTCAAACTTTTGGGGTTACAATTCTGAAAAAGTAGGAATCTACTAATCAATTATAATACAAAAAATTGTATACTGGTTTTCCGTCAAAGGATAATATTAAATTAAATATATTTGTCTTATTAACAATCCTTGTTTGTTAATAAAGTGGTATTTCTAAATGTGTTTTCTTTTCTCTTTTCTATAGGGTTCTAATTATATTCTAAAGCAAAACTCTATGCCAGCAATACTTTATAGCAATTGTAAATAATGATGATGTCCCTATCACAAGAATGTAAATCCTCTTTGCTGTACCTATATAAGCGTCAAATTGGATTATTACCTTCAATGGATTTTCATGTGGGGCCAATTGTCGTTCGTTATTCCTCCATCTTTCTATTAAAGTAAATCGACCCGATTTTCCAGTGGCGTGAGCTAGAGCAAACACAACGTCCTAAAAACAACAACGGCACTCTAATAGTACCTTTTGGAATATAAAGCTGTGATTGTCTACTTACTTGGCATGTCGTACTATCGGTAACACCACAAACGATTCGTTGTATCCCTTCGACCCAAACTTTCAATTCCATTTTATCACGCGGACTTTTGTCACCACATATTTACATACTGACCCTTTTTCCTCCAAAACAATCACCTCTGCAGTCGAAAAATGTGCCCTTTTACCTACTTACGCGCTTCTGCATTACGGATTGCGTTTCGTTGTCGATTATCGATGGGATATGTGCATTATGTGGGATATCGGGGGGTGCTAATTGAATTTTGCGGCTCGATCTTGTGGAATTCCGCTTATTTTTATATCATATTTACAAATCTGTAATAAATGTCACCTGTCAAAAGCTTGACTAACCTATAATGTAGTGTGACGTCAAAACCTAGGGGAATATTTATAGAAAATCAATTGTAATTAGTTAAAAAAGTTGAAGTGGAAGGAATAATTTGATGTCTTATAGTGAATGATTTTATGTTTCGTTCAAGAAATTGTTTTTATTGCTGTAAAGAAAAAAGATTATCTTTTGATAATTTTTATTCTAGTTACTTTCATTTTTACTGTTGCCACTGTGGAAGTAACCGTCAAACAGCGGGTTTTTTCGAGTTCAGGTTATGTCTATCGCGCTCAAATCTTAAAAACCCGCAACCGCTAAAATTATTTCCGTGTTTTCTTCGAAAAATCAAACCCAAATGGAGCCCTGGTAAGATAGATGACCCCTTTACGCACCCTAACCGCCCTAAAACTATTCGTTTTTTTATAGTATAAATATCAAATCTGAGAGAAATATCGATATTGAAATTGTCGTGAACCCCAGTAGGCAGAGTCACGAAAATAAGGAAAACGTAAACGCCATTAATCTTTCTGGCGGAGACGTTAACACCCCAAAGCATGAGGAATACCAATATTTAGATCATATCTACAAAATTCTAACAACGGGGGTGAAACGAGGGGATCGCACTGGTGTCGGCACGTATGCGCTGTTCGGAGCCCAAATGCGTTATTCTCTTAGAAACGACGTTTTCCCTTTGCTAACTACAAAACGGGTTTTCTGGCGTGGTGTCGTAGAAGAATTACTGTGGTTCATTAAAGGTAGCACAAACGCTAAGGAATTGGCTAAAAAACACGTTCACATTTGGAACGCAAACAGTACAAGGGAATATTTGGATTCGATCGGACTGACCGATAGGGAGGAGGGGGATTTGGGGCCTATTTACGGGTTCCAATGGCGACACTACGGCGCGGAATACACCAACATGCACGCCGATTATAGGAATAAGGGCGTAGATCAGCTTAAGGACGTTATCGATACTATTAAGAACAAACCTAACGATAGGAGGATAATAATGTGCGCTTGGAATCCCATTGATATACCGAAAATGGCTTTGCCGCCGTGTCATTGTCTCGTGCAGTTTTTCGTTTCCAACGATGAATTGTCATGTTTGCTGTACCAGAGATCTGCGGACATGGGCTTGGGAGTACCGTTTAATATTGCCAGTTATGCCTTGCTTACTTATATGGTTGCACACGTTACAGGTTTAAAGGTAATTTATAATTATGTTTAATTTTTAAAGGACAAATCATTTGAATAACGAAATTGTTCTAATGCAAAGATGGGTACATCTTTTTGAAACCACATGTATCTCTTTTAAATCTTTCTCTCAATTATTTTAGAGAATATTTAAATAAGATCCTAATAAAAAACTGCGAGAAATCTATATTTTATGGGATCTTGAAACATGAAACACAAATTCCCTTAGGCAAAAGATGTAACTCTTAAAGTAAATATGAATATTTAGACTAAGTATTTGAGACCTATAATAATTTTCTAACTAAATTTAAAATTTTGGCCAAAATTATAGCTCAATAAAGCATTTAGGTTTCATTTAAGATTTAAGTGCATCGATGCTCTAAATTAAGGTTTTTCAACATTTAAAAATGCTTTATTTGATATTTTAGTCCATTATTTACAAATTAAAAGACTATACTAAAATAATACATATTTTTAAATGGTAAAAATGTTAGGATATTTACAAATAATAGTTTACATCTCATCAACTTCTTATAATATTTCTATTAAACTCAGTGTTTGAATGGAAAACATTATTTCCCATTGTGAAACAATACTTTGCAATGACTACTTTTTATGAACTATGATCTTTATGTGGTGCTCTCCCTGCACCACCAGGGGAAGGGCTGGACATATTTCTCTCTGGTTCCAGAAAGCCTTCATTATCATTGTCAGTAATCCAGTATTTTGCCACCGAGAGGAGCAACAGCTTATACTTTATTTTTCTCTGGATTCAGGGCATTGTAGATTCTAAAATTATTGAAAAGTCCATAGTTTAATAGATAAAGGACGATTTTTTTGCCCATTTCATCTGCACAATCACTTTCTTTCATGTTGGCATTGTATTGATTTATACAAACAGGTTTTACTATATCCTTTTCTATTTTTTTTTCCTCTATTTGAGACAGAAGTGTCATGAATTGTTGATATCATTCTGATATCCTGCTTGTCTTACCATACGAGAAGATGAACGTCACCTTTTCTACAGAATACCCTTACAAAAAGTGAAAAGATTTTCAAAAGAGGCTAAAGGAAAGGTTTCTATCGACCAGCCGTCAATGATTTTTGACTACAATCGTTTCATGAAGGGAGTTGACTTGCATGATGATGAAATAGCGAACTACAGAATTTATGAGAGAAGTAAGAAATGGTGGTGTCCATTGTTTACTAGATCCAAGGAGAAGATGCAAGATCGCCTGTTAATGGGGTCATATAAGACCCTTGATGTATTTGAATTTGAAGTTGAATTCCAACTTTTTGTTTTTCGTGTTTATTTGGATGGTATTAAACTAGAAAATATTGGAAAAATTAGTATTTTTTAATTTTAATTATCCGTGCCGGCAGAACACTGACAACACCGATACCGGACGATGGTAGTATATTTGCAGACTTATCTAAAGAACATTTAACCATACTTCATTGTATGTGTGCAAATATGGAAGTAAGTCTGAAAACAGAACAAAAATGCTTGGATGACAACTGATATAATGATGGAATGCTTTGAGAAAACAAATTAATGTACTAGAAGCAATTTCGGTTTCTTGTGTAACGAAAAACCTAAATCTGTTGAAGAAACAATCAAACTCGGTATCTTGAAGGTGACTTCCAATTGGTTTGGTAAATGTTGAAGATTTTGTTATTGTATCCAAATTAGGTTTTGGAAAGTGATGTCGCGATGTTGATGCCGATATTTTATAAATAAATTCAGAAAACAAACCAGAACCACAAGATGCAAGAGAAGAAACTGAAAAAAAAATTAAACTTATTTTCAGCCAAGAGAAGTAGTGTTGAATCTCTTCTTCTGAAGGAACTTCTATTGAAATTACGTATTCATGTACAAGAGAAGGTGATGTTGGTGAAAATAAAGCAAACAAAAATTTTTGATTACTTTGCAAATAAAAGTAAAGTAAGAGTACCAGAAAGTGATAAAAATGTGTTCAACTATTACTTTAACTGGGAATTATAAATAATATTTGATGTGATCCTATAGCAGTGATTCTCAACCATGGTGCCGCGGCACTTTGGCGTGCCGCGAGATTCTTGAAGTGTGGCGGCAAATTGTACGAATGCATACAATAAAAGATAGTTTGTATGTAGTTATATACAGGGTGCCTACCATAGACCATCCAGTAGAAATATATAGGAAACGGATAAAGCTAGAAGTGTAAAAATTTGATTTTGAACATAGTAGGAAGGGAACCAAAAGAGAAGCTGGCGGTTCCGGTTATACCGGAAATTGACAACAGCTTTGTTAATTTAAATGGAATTACCCAAATTTTTTTTCTTAATCTACATTTAATTTTCAACAACTTTCGTAAGACGTTTGCTAAGCGTAAACTTAATCGTTTTCGAGATATTGAATTTTTCGCAAGAATTATGCAAGTCCAGCAACATTTTGAAAAATCGAATTTTCATAATTAGACTTATGCGATAATGTTCATACTTCGTTAACCATTAGTTGAGACATTGATTTTTCAGAAATACACCCGACGGGACATTCTTACGTACGTTTTTTACAAAATTGAATTTTGAAATAAGAAAACTTCAAATGATAAAATGTTATTTTTATCTTATCGAATGTAGAATTATAATTCTCGTTAAATGGTATTGGGTTTCCCTGTACCTAAAATGTATCCTTTCCGATTATTGAAGGGTTTTCAAACTCTTGCTGCAAAAACGATCCTTTGGCAATACATTCATTTGTTGTAAATTGAGTTGCCTACCAACTGGTTATCAATTTTGATGTTTATGTAACTTAGGTGGGTGATTTCATATTTAGGGTGAAAAATTAATGCAGATATCATTGGGAAATAGAGTTATTAAGATATTTCACATGTTTAGTTCTTGACAACATAATGTAATTATGGCTTTAGCTTATTTTTATGGTAATCTAAGACATAAATTGCCAAAGAAAATGTTCAAATCGTTCTCCATTTCTTTCTAAACAAATCAGAATTCTTGATTGGACTCCACTGACAGTTGCATTTCGAATTTGAATCTAATGCATCAAAAGCTCCTCGAACTCGATTGTCCCATTCTTCTAGGATATTCACCGGGGTAGAATAAACAGTGCTTTTGATGTGACCCCATAGATAAAAATCCAGCAGAGTAAGGTCTAATGATTTTGCAGGCCAGTTCCATTGACCCAATCTCTGAAACCATCCGTCTTCGAAGTCATTTATCAATTCATGAGTCACGTGAGCAGTGCAGTGCGCCCCATCTAATTGGTGCCAACACGATTCTAGTTCATTTAACGTTAATGTCTCTAAAAAGTCTGCCACCACGGTTCTTAGGATTTCCAAATATCTTGCCCCATTGAAAATGTCGTAAATAAAACACCGAAATTGGTTGTTGTACAACAAACCAAATACGTTGAAACTAAATTTATTTTAAAAGTTCCGATCGCGCATCATATGAGGATTTTAGTCTGCCCAAAAGTGAAAATTTCGGCGATTAAAAATCCCCTCTGGAAAATTTCGCTTCCTCCGTCCAAATATTTTTTTCCAAAAGTTTTGGTTCCTCTCATAAGAGGATTAGAACCATCTCACAGAATTCTCTTTGCCCTGCATCTTGTTGATGCATCGCTGCAGTTGGTGAAAATTTAAATGGATGAAATCTGGTTTTCCTTAAAATCTTCTGCGAAAAATTGAGCAACGAGATATGTCCAAATCAGCTTCGACGGCACTAATTTTTCTCTACTGTAACCTAAGTTACACAAATGTCAAAATTGATAACTAATTGGTAGGCTACCCAATTTACACCAAATGAATATATTGTCAACGGATCGCTTTTGCAGCAAGAGCTCGAAAAACCTTAAATAATCTAAATAATTTTTGCGAAAAAATTCAATATCTCGAAAACGATTAAGTTTAGGCCTGGTAAACATTTACGAAAGTTGTTGAAAATTGAATGTGGATTAAGACGAAAAAATAAAATTTGGGTCATTCGATTTAAATTAACAAACTCAACTTTCGGTATAACCGGAAATCGTCAGCTTATTGAAAACATTTTTATCTTTTAGTTCTCTTTCTACCATATTCAAATCCAAATTTTCTTCTTTATCTTCTAGCTTTATCCGTTCCCAATATCTTTCTAATGGACGGTCTACAGTAGACACCCCGTATTGCAGGTACATCAATTAATTAACGAATTAAATTTCCTTTAAAGTTATCTTATTGTTAGTGTGCCGCCAAATTTTTTTAATTATATGAAGTGTACAGTGATGAAAAAAAATGATGAGAATCACTGTCCTATAGCAATAAAGCAACAATAAGTTTTCAATTAAAAAAAAGTAGGTACTAGGTTTGTTCCGTTGAAACCCATCTTCGGTCATCACTTTTCTTATGGAACAAAGATGATTTTGATAATTAATATCGAAACAATCTAAAGGTAAAACGCGTGCGATTTTATATTGTGGAACTGAAAACTACAAAAATCGTGTGGAACGTTATTTTTTTGTGCTGAATATTTCAGATTTAATACCGATTAAAAGAAAGTAGTTACTTCAGTGACTTTTCGTTTGTAGCCTGGTGAATTTATTCACACGTTAGGCGACAGCCACGTCTACACAAATCACGTAGAGCCGTTGAAAGAACAGCTAAAGCGAACGCCGAAGGCTTTTCCTATGTTAAAAATCAAGAGAAGCGTTGCGAACATCGAAGACTTCCATTACGAAGATTTCGATCTAATTGGTTACGATCCGTACCCCACGATAAAGATGCAGATGGCCGTCTAAAGTGATCGGTGAAAATGTTACTGTGTGCTCTATTTGCTTCTATGTAAACTACCACAAATACCTTAATTATCTATGTATTTTTATACTTGGTTAAGATTGATATGTTGTGGGAAGAACGTGTGTGTGTATATCTGAGAGGTTTAAACATAATAAAATTTCATTTCTATTAATTTTGTATTATTATTCGTAAAAACTAAAAACCCAACTTGACTTTTTACTAAAACAATCTCCTTAATATTTCATTTATTTTATTTACAAGAAACCTATATTTATGTCTAATACTAGTTTATCGATTATCACAGATCTTACAAATCTTCTTTTTTACGCAAGTTTTTCTCCTCCACTCGTTTCCTGAATTTTTCTATTTGCACCTTATTTCCATTTCTATTCGCTTCTTCCTCTAGATCGGCCAATATTTTTTCTGCCTCTGTAGATGCCTTGATCATCTTGTCTCTCTTTAATGTTGTAGAAGCACTGTAGGTAGGTAAAACACGGTAAATTAGAATATTCTTTTCATAAATATATATCGCTTACTTGCCTTATTGCTATGATTTGTAACATGACACCAATAACTGTAACGAAAAGACAAGCGAAAACAATTGTACTATTAGAAACCCGTTTTAATCCTTTTATGCCGTAGTATGGTTGCCTTTCGTAGTAGTTGTCTTGGGATTTGTTTCTGTTGTTCCAAAATATTGGATCATCAGCAGTACCTCTAATAAAAAACACGAGAGTAAAAGTAAAATTGATACTTTCAAATCAAACCACCTATTTGAGGTATGCTCGTAATGAAGATTACTCCTGATTATTCTGCTCCGCGGTATTATTAAACCCAAATCGTAATTCCTCCGTAAATCTGGTTTACCGAGAACATTATAAGCTTCGACGATCTTCACAAACTTACTGTGAGAGTTTGAACATTTGGTAGTATCCGGGTGATACTACAACAATACTGGCAACTAATTGCGATAACATTTCAACGTTTATCAATACTTGTTTGGACAATTTGATGAAAGCATCTTTAATTTCTTTGTTACTGCAATCCCTCTTGACTTCCAGCACATCGTAATGCGTTTGATATAGGTTTCTAAACATAAATACGGCGTTACGCAACATAACCTATACGCCCAATTTAACACCTGCGTTATTTACCTTGTAATGTTCCAAAAATTAACCGTGCTATTGTAAATTGTGTGACATCTTCCACTGAACAATTTTGGGTGCATTTTATACTGAATAAATGATCTCACGTCATTTTGGTGAAAGAACTTTGTTGTGACACGTGAAAATGTTGAAATACAAACGTCAAACACGCCTGACTGTCAGTGTCAGTTGGTCACTGTGACCAATATATTTGATCAAAATTTCCCTAAATGAAAATAAAATTATCAATTGTGGTGAAATAGTTTTTTTTGTGCGTTCATATATACACGTTGGCAATATGTTTTATATAATTTTATAGGTTAACAAATGTCATTATGAAGATTTAAAAAAAAAATTTAGGAGTCTCTTGGAAATCTTATTCAACATAAAGTAGAGGTGACCAGATTTCGAAGTTTGATAAATAAACAATAAATCAAAACGCAGTATTCATTTTTAAACAAAATAATAAATTTGTAACCCTTCTAAATTATTTTGATGAAGTAGCCTTATATTTCTCTGCAGCATGAATATTTCTTAGAACATGTTTTTCTTTTTTGATTCTCTTATAAAAGTTCGTGCAATTTTTATCAAAATTTATTTTTGTGATTAACATACCCTTCAAAGTGTCCACTTTAAGCTGTGTCTTATCACTAGTCCAAAAACTGTTTATAATGCTAAATACTCGCTCAGTTGCAACATTTTTGACCCACTCCGTAGGCACCTACCGTGTAATTTAGTGACTTTATCATGACACTACTTATTTCATATAAATATTTTGAAATTCTGCTTGCAGTACTCAACAATTAACAATTATTCGTAAATGTTTTCACAATGCCCGACAGTCCTAATTGATATAAAACATTTAAAAACTTTCGAAACATTACTAGTGTATCCAAATTAGCAGTAGATACAATACAGCAGTGAAATAATATTCAGCAGTATATTATTGCTATTCTTTTATATTAGCCAAATTTTAAACCCTCGAAAATGCCACACAGAAAAGTAAAACAAATTTACACTTTCAGACTTAAGGTAAGTTACATATTAAATTTAATTTTTCGTATGTTTACGCGGTTTCTTGCAGAACCATTCAATGGCAATTTCATTTCGGAAGTTGAGCGTTAGTATGGTTCATCGTAGTGAGATTCCGAAAGTGGTCGACTATCTCTTGGAATACTATTTCACTGCTGAACCTTTGTCTAAATACTTGAAGTTAACCGAATGCCCGGAAGCTGTAGAGTTTTTACGGAAGTTCTGCAGCGCCGTTTTGCACCAGAACGTCTCTATGATAGCCACTACTAGCGACGGAGAAATCGCAGCTGTCTCCTGCAACATGATCGTAGAAAAGAACCAAAAATACGATTTTGGAACTCAACCTGACATTAGAAAAATCGGCGACTTCATTACGAAGGTCGTAGACGAGTGTGATATTTACAATAACTATGCAGGTTTAGACGATTACATGTACATCGCCTTTATGTCCGTGCACGAAGATTTTAGGAACCAAGGACTGGCTAAACGTTTAATCGCTCAAACTAGGTAAAGTTTATTTTAAAGATATCACTCAGGGGATTCCCTTAACACTTATTTTTACAGGGAATTAGCCGTGAAGCTCGGTCTGAAAATTTTGCGAATGGACTGCTGCAGCTTGTATACTGCTAAAGCAGCACAAACGCTAGGATGGACCTGTTTGAAAGAAATTGCTTATGAAGACTACAAAATTGATGGAGAACAAGTCTTTCATCCTGAACCACCGCATACGTCATTTGGCGTATATGCCTTGACGAGTATAGCAGGAACTTACCGACGCTTTTCTAGAACATCTTTGTAACTTTTGTTTATGGTGTTAACTGTTAAAGTTTCGGTACTTAACGTGTAATTATATTTTCTTTTACCCTCGATTGTACTGTATTTTATTGAGTAGATTGAAAATCTAGCGCTGGTTCCTTAAGTTTGAATATAGAACGAAGAGTGATTTTTTGTTGTTAATTTACTGAACTACCAAAGAGTGAAATTTTTGTTAATAGAAATAAATTCTGTTTCCTTTCGGACAGGGAAACAAATACCAATAAATGGGTGTTTCTTGTTCAGACATTAACAAATGAAAACAAGTCTCTGTCCGAATAGACGGACAGAGAAACAAATGAAAATAAATGGATGTTTCTTGTTCAGATAGATAAACAAATAGAAATAAATTCTATATTTCTGTTCGGATGGAGAAAGAAATAAAAATAAATAGGTGTTTCTTGTTCAGACGGATAAACAAATAGAAATACATTCTATGTTTCTTTTCGGACGAGGAAACAAATAAAACTAAATCGGAGTTTCTTTTCGGACGGAGAAACAAATAGAAATAAATTCTGTTTCTTTTCGGACGGGGAAACAAATAAAAATACACCAGTGTTTCTTTTCAGACGGAGAAACGAATAGAAATAAAGTTTATTTTCGGACGGGGAAACAAATGAAAATAAATGGGTTTTTCTTGTTCAGACAGCTAAATAAAAAGAAATAAATTCTATGTTTCTTTTCGGACGGGGAAACAAATAAAAAGCCCGCCTGAAGTTTATCCGTCTGAACAAGAAACACCCATATAGAGTGTTCCTTGTTCAGACGGATAAACAAATAGAAATAAATTCTATGTTTCTTTTCGGACAGGGAAACAAATAAAAATAAATCGGCGTTTCTTGTTGGGACGGAGAAACAAATAGAAATAAATTATGTTTCTTATCGGACGGGGAAACAAATAAAACTAAATGGGTGTTTCTTGTTCAGACGGATAAACAAATGAAAATAAATTCTATGTGTCTTTTCGGAACGAGGAAACGAGTAGAAATAAGTTCTGTACCTTTTCGGATGCGGAAACCAATAAAAATACACCGGCGTTTCTTTTCGGACAGGGAAACAAATAAAAATAAATCGGTGTTTCCTGTTTGGTCGGAGAAACAAATAGAAATCAATTCTGTTTCTTTTCGGACGGGGAAACAAATAAAAATAAATGGGCGTTTCTTGTTCAGGCGGATAAACAAATGAAAATAAATTATATGTGTCTTTTCAGACGGGGAAACAAATAAAAATAAATGGATGTTTCTTGTTCAGGCGGAGAAACAAATAGAAATAAATTGTAAGTTTTTCTTCGGACTTGGAATAATTTTCAAACAGAGAGAGTCTGTTTGAAAATGATTCAAATTCCTTCTGGACCTAAAGAGACGGTCAGTCGGAAATATTTAACTTCTGGACTCAAAGACACAATAAAATAACTAGCAACGCGTATTTGGAAGTACTTAGTCTCCTGTGCTTAGTCCTGTCCATAGTGTGACGTCTCCTATACTCATTTTGAGTACGAAGTTCACCGCTGCTTCTGAGGGTCAAGTCAGACACGCTGACTAAGATGAAGCCAAGATAAAATAGCTTGAAATAGTCTTTCTAACAATAGGTAAGCTTAAATCCGAACTTGTGGACAGGAATATATGATAGGGAACACGTGGCATACAATTAAGAAAAATTAAACCAATGAATATTCCTTCTAGATGGGTTATTGAGTGTTGAACTTATTTTCAGATTGACTCATCTTCAGGATTTCTCCAGCCGTGACATTTTCTTCCTCCAGGCAGAAGATTAGACAACAAAATTATTGTTGTATTAATGATCTGAATTAAGTTATGCCCAGAAATATTGTGCTTTCAAATAGTACTGTTGAACTACATTTAAATGCACATATTTTTAATTTACATTACAGATATATTTAATACATTTTAGACATTTGATGTGACTGTATATTATTAGTTTAGACAACATCTGCGTTTGGTCCTCCTAGCGTATATGCTGAATGTACTACGTGGACCATCCGGATAAAAAATTTCTTCTCCATCATTACTGTATTCCTCGTATTCAATTTCCTTCAGACAGGTTAGACTTAACCTTTGTGCGACTTTGGCAGTGTACAGACTCCAACAGTCCACCCTCATGGCTTTTAGACCAAGTTTTACTGCCAATTCCCTATAAGAAGATTAGTGTGTATACTGAAATTATTGAAAGATTTAACATAGATATAAAAAAAAACTTACCTAGTCTTCGAGAGTAGGCGTTTAGCCACACCTTTTCCTTTAAAATCCTCACGTACGGACATGAAAACGGTGTACATGTAATTGTCCAAATCAGCATACTTCTCGTAGATACTGCGATCATCCAGTATTTTCGTGAGAAAGTCGCTCATTTTTGCGATGTGCGGATCAGAGTGATCGGTGTCGAAATGAAACTGTTGATCCTTCGCCACAATCATATTACAAGAAACGGCAACTATTTCTCTGGCGTCAGTTGTGGCTGCCATAGACGCGTTTTGAAGTAAGACATTCGTGCACAATTTTCTTAAGAATTCTACAGTTTCAGTATTGTACGTTAACTTCATATGCTTAGATAAAGGCTCGGAAGTGAAATAGTGCTTAAGGAGGAAGTCCACCACTTTAGGAATATCACTGTGATAGACCCTACTTACGGTCAACTGACAAGAAACAACATAAACCGTAGTGTCCTGGAAGAAGGATACAAATACAATTAAAAAATGATTACTAAAATTCGAATAATAAAAATTGGTACGTACTTTAAGTGTGACGGTATACATCTTGTTGGTTTGAGGAACTTCACTTCAATAGAGGAGAAATATTATTAATTATGACTGTATGTGACTCTAGCTGCTGGCTGGAATACAACTGCTATTTTTGTTGTTGCTTTTAAATGTTTTATGCGATGTATTGTGGAAATATTTACGAAATAAATTATTGGTTAATAGATAGTACATACAATAAGTAATTAAAATATTTGACTAATAGAATTAAATAACTTTGTAAATAATTGATTGTTCAAGAGTATTTTAAGAGGAAAGGTTCTGACCAATAAAATGGAACATTACATCTTTTGCCACAGAAAACTGCAGCATACTATTTTGCCTTCATTTTTGCAAGATTTTGCCAGATTTCCTACTTTGGGATATTTTGACCGAATTATTGGTATAAAAAACACTTTATTAATCATATGTGTATGTGATTAAAGTTGTATAATTTCATAGCAGATACTTGGCAGACGTACCTCCAATGTTTAAATACAATTCTGAAAAACTTTGTTAGTTTTCACATGTCAAATAGAAAAACAACATAAGCAAGCATTCCTAATCGCAGTTTCATAGTAATTCAAAAAAGCTGAATAGAAATCCTTTAAAGTGCAGATATTAACATTATCATGTATACAGTACATGATAAAGAAAGTTAAGTAAGAGAGTAAGTTCTTTAAACTTCAGCATCAGAAGACCGCAGATAAAACGAAACGGCCTTTCTCTTCAATCTAAATGTTTGTTTAGTATGACATGAATGTCCCCATGCAATTATACTGTGATTTAATTGAGTTTTTTCTATCAATGAGTGGTATTCTAAGTTTTCTGGCACTTATCCCTTTAGGTTAACTACCCGTTAGATCCCTAATTAATCATGTATTTTTAGAAATATTAAAAAAATACACAGTTTCAATTCTTATCATCATTCTTAACATAATTTGGACAATACTTTTCGCATATGATAAAATTATGTCCCTTGCAATAATTCATGGCATTCCTACTTTTTATTATCCAATACTGTGAAATCATAACATCGCGATGTTACCATTAAATTGTTTCGTAAAGATTTTCGTAATGTATTACAAATTCAACCTGGTATAAAACATATAAAAAGGACAAAAAAGTTAACCAGTCATATCTCAGCTGCAAACCAAGCGTTACAGACAAATAACACCTCGTGTTTTTTTCGTGGAATACAGTAATCAAAACCATCTTAACAATGTACAACCTCAGGCTCAAGGTAAGTATACATTTTTTGTTCTCCTTCTGGTAATACCTGTTTTTTTTAATTTTCTAATTTTTGATATTCAGAACACCACAATGTCCATCTCCATCTCCAAGCTGAACATCGGGCTGGTCCGTTGCAGTGATGTGCCAAGGGTGGTTGATTACCTCATTGGAAACTACTTCACCGTCCAGCCTATGGCTAAATCATTGCAATTGACAGAATGCCCCGAGGCTGTAGCATTTTTAAGGAAATTCTGTGCCGACGCCTTAAGACAAAACGTTTCCATTGCGGCCACCACCAACGAAGGAGAAATAGTGGGCATTTCTTGCAACATGGTTATGGGCAAAGATCAAACATTCGATTTCGGCAGTAATGAAGGGATTCATAAAATTTCCGACTTCGTCACGCACATGGCAAACGAAAGTGGTATCTACGAACATTTCGAAGGTTTGGATGCCTACATGTACCTTGCGTTTATGTTCGTTCAAGAAGACTATAGGAAGCAAGGATTGACCAAACGTTTAGTCGAATATTCCAGGTAAAATTCAAAGTACTTAAGTTCCTTTCGAATTTTTTGAATATGTATTTAAGATATAATGCCTCATCGTTGATTTTTTTTTATATAATTGATCGATCATGTTATAGGGAGGTGGCTTTGAAACTCGGTTTGAAGGTGATGCGTATTGATTGCTGCGATTTAGAAGCTGTACAAGCTGCACAAAAACGTGGATGGACGTGTCTGAAAGAAATCGAATATAATCAGTACACTGTGGATGGAGAACAAGTATTTAACATGGAGTCCAGTGCCACCTACGGTGTCTATGCCATAAAGACCGAGCACAGTGGGTTCTTGAAAACAGCTATGTCTTAATATTGTTTCAACTGTTTGTACTGTATCTTTGTGCTTAAATAAAAGAAAATAAAATGAAAATTTCATTCAGTTATCATTCAGTGAAAATTTGTGATAGCTATAAGCCATCTGCGTGAGACTAGCAAATTTATGTATTACAACCCAGTGTTTACCTTTTGGAACTTTAAATGCCAAAAGTGTTTAAAGTTTTAGGATTTCAGAAAATTCCAAGGAATGAGCTACTTTAGTGGATAACTACTTTTGTACTAACATAAATATTTTTTACTTAGTGTAAGGTAATTAGTTGGCTTCACTGTTTCTTTGACATAATTGACAAGCTATCTGACATAAAATGTGTACGTTAAATTTGGGGAAATTCTTTGAAATTTTCCTGTACATGAAGCCTACAAAGTGATGAACGCATTTAGAAATGCACCTAAATTTGTCGTTATTATTCGCCCTATAAGAACATTTTTAACAGTGAGTTAGAAAACAATTTTGGTCTTTTTATTCTTTATGTCTTGTTTGTTAGGTTTTACCAAGATTTGCAAAAGGATTTGATCCGAAAATTATCGACGCAGAAGACAAATCGAAGGTGCTCGAATTTTTGACGGACCATTATTACCCTTACGAACCTTTAAATGCATCTCTAAATTCAACGGACACCCCGAAGGCCATCACGGAGCAGAATGAGTTCCTCATAAAACGCGCAATCGGGGATCAGTGCTCATTCTTGCTTCTCAACCAAGAGAACAAAATAGCCTCGATTGTGCTCAATAAAATCGAAACGAAAGGCTCTTTCGAGCCTTGGACATGCGAGGATCCGCTTGTGTGCAAAATTTCCAAACTGTATAATGTTGTGCATATCGAATGTATGGTCGCCAAAAAGTTTAACACCGACACGTTTATAAACATTGACGTCATGGTTGTAGATTTGAACTATGTTGGTAAGGGATTGTCGCAGATGATGGTCGGTTTGACGAAGTAAACTTTTATCGTCCGTTTTGAGATCACCATTCTGATTGAATGTTTTTTAGACAATTCGCCAAAAAGAAGAACATCAAGTTGATCACTTTCATATGCACCAGTAAGTACACCGGCATGTCAGCGATGAAAGCTGGGTTTATTGAAGCTTTTAACATGAAGTACACTGACTATCGAATTGAAGGGAAACAAATTTTTAAACCAAAATTACCACATACAGAAATACAAGTGTTTGCTCTGTCTGTGTAGTAATATTATGCAGCGATTTTACTTAGCTATTAATAAATTATAATTCATCATTATGTTTATTATAAGTTATTTACAATGAAAAAATCATTATTTTCTTTAATCTATCCAATTTATTTTTTGTTTCTTCCAGTCCAAGTAATTCTATAATTTCGAAGCAGCAGATCTAAACAAATAAAAAAACAATAAAGTAATATTCAAATAAAACTCCATAGACTGTGCATTTATATTTCGTAGCCAAAAAAGCGATATGTACAGGAAGCAATAACGTTTATCAATGTACATTAAATACGTATACTAAACGGTTTCAAAGCAGTTTATTATTTTTGCGAACTATTCGACAATTTACCCATCTAATCTTTTGACGTATACTGCAAATTCCGTATGAGGTGGGCCAGGTTTAAATACTTGCTCGCCGTTAATTTTATAATCCTCATATTTGATACCGTAGATTTTTTTAAAACCTAATCTCTCAGCAGCCTTTGCACTGTACAAGCTGGTGCAGTCCATTCTAATAAGTTTTATGCCACACTTGGTCGCCAGATCTCTGCAACAGAAAAAAAACAAATTAATAGTTTCTTTCATTTTGGAGCAACATTTTGAAATATTTATTTCATTTAGCCATGTTTTTAGAGCTGTGGAAAAGAATAGTGTCAAGTGTTTGATAAGAAAGGGATGATTTATCTATTCTAGAGCATCTACGTGCTTGTAGACCTTCTCGACTTTTTATGCTTTGTAATTTATAGCCTGGAATAAATCCTAGCTCTTTCGATTTTCTCTTATCTGCTCCACAACGAATCTTGAAGAATTGTGTCAAGGATACAATGGGGATCAATTCTGTTTAGGCTTCTGACAGCACGTACATCATTCTTTTAACGTTATTGTAATTAATTTGGATGTTTATCTTGCTTATTATCGGTTTAATTGAATCGTTTCGTTCTTATTTTTTTGTACTATTTTGAATTTAAAATCACAGATAGCTTTGATATCTCACCCAGCTCTCTCTAGTAATTTTATTCCCACGTTCTGTCCTCTGGCTCTTGTATCGACGGACACAACATCCACATTCAAATACGCATCAACATTGCACTTTACAAAAATGTCACTGTCCCTTTCTGCTTTCTGTTGCAACTGCACAACTTTTGAAAATATCGGATCCTTCATCTCTACGTCGGTGTTTATTCCTCTAACCTTGAAGGTGTTTAGACAAACGCCCTTCAAATCTCCGCATTCGTTGGTAGCTATGATGGAACAGTTATGTTTGGTGAGACAGGCACAGTAACTTCCCAATTCTTTCACGCTGTTTTGATGCAGAACCATCTTGGCTGCAGCGCACAGTGGTTCGTCTATCACGAAACATCTCTTTATGATCTCCATCATCCTGGGTATATCAGCTTCTGTCAATAATCTGGTTAGTAGTTGAGAGGAAGGTGCACTCATTATTACTTTGTGCTGTTGTTCACAAGAAATTTCGATGCACAAACACGTCTTTTCGAAGAGATCTGCCAAAGAAGTATCAATTTGGAAGATCAATCATATCCAGCAATTCATTATTGGTTCTTCGTCTTCTGGTACTACCATTTGCGGTTATTCTACCAGTATGGTTACCAATAAAGGCCTAAAGTGTGGGGGCGACAGGTAACTGACAGATTTATAACCTTAATTAAAATTCAAGATTACCCATAGTTTCTTAGAGACAATTTTTTTTGGTGCATCATTGTCTTTGGTCCACCGAATAAAATTAATGTCATTGATTATCATTCTTAAACGATTCATTTAGACTTAAATACTATACGAAGGTAGTGGATGTTGAGGAACCAAACTACATGGGAATTGATGAGAAAAAAAACATGGAAACAATTTTAATAAGTTTACAAAAGTTCAGATGAACATTGGATGTAGTCCATTTTCAGGCTTGAGTCTAAACCGAAGAAACAAAGTGAACA
Organism: Diorygopyx duplodentatus; assembly: GCA_033557515.1. NCBI lineage: Eukaryota > Metazoa > Arthropoda > Insecta > Coleoptera > Scarabaeidae > Diorygopyx > Diorygopyx duplodentatus. Next base: position 20,154 of record JAWQRJ010000015.1, read on the forward strand.
AAAATGTTTTCCACAGTAACAAAAATAAATTCCTATTAATGACGTTATTTCGCAATGACTGCTAAGCCTAAAATAGAGCACTTATTTTTGTGTTATCTAAGCTATTTTAATGACTAGTTTCGTTTTATCTAAGTTATTTTTAAAGCATTATTTAATTTTTAGACTGCACCTACAGCGCAGAAACGCTCAAATAAAAATGTATGTTATAATAAAATTTGTGTCCATTATTTACCTAGAAGCATCCATCATTTTCTTAGCTATGCCCTGTCCTCTAACTGTTGTGTCGACAGATAAAATGTCGTGTTGAAAGTATTTGTCGACATCATCAAACTTTTCAAATATTTTACATTCCTCGTCTGCTTTCATCATAATTCCAACGATTTTCGAAAACATGGGATCTTCAAAGGTTATATCGTCTTCTTCTATAATTGTTCTGAATTTATTTAAACAGATCCCTATAATTTCCCCATTTTCATTTACAGCCATAAACGAGCAGTTGTACTTGATAGGCAGTGTCGAATATTTTTCTAACGATTTAACAGCTTCTTCTCTCTCCCACAGCTTTACACAAACGTTCAGTGGTTCATCCCTATAGAAGAATTTCTTCAGGAAAGCCTGCACTTTGGGGGTATCTTCAGTTGTCATCACTTTGAGGTTGAAATTTGCTTTTCCAGTTGCCATAGCGTAGCGTTTGAATAACTGCACTGTACGCACTGGGATTCTGTTAATTATTATCATTATGTTTGGCACGCATTTATCTAATCTCGGATGATTTCTTTTTATTAACTAACGGCACGCACTATCTGCACAGACTTTATCCCAGAGCTGTTCCAATTTTTAGAAGGCTGCGATAAATATTGTGTTACACGTACACAACATTAGAGGTTTAAATTTCCAAGTGAAGTAATGCTGCACTGACACATTGCATGCCTGAGCTACGTTATCAATCCCTAAATATAATATCGGACACAAGTGCTCTTTTATACCTTAAAATGTTATCGTTGCAATTACTGGACTAAATAAAATCAATCGTGTTATCAGTGACATTGATGCTATTTATTTGTGTTGGGTTTATAGAATATCAATGGTAAGCTTACAGTGTTATCTTCTCTATAAATATACACAACATTTAATCTTCACTTGTACTCACAAAAATTCAAATAAAAAAACAATACATACAATGGCTTGATTGTAGTTGATATATCCATAATAAATAGATATAATAACAAATCGATGATCTTGGTGAAGAGAATCCAAATTTCAAACCTACCATAAGATATATGGGTTTACAATGGAAGAAAATGGTCTTCTTATACTTCTTCTCTTTTTAGATGATGAGTTGTGTGCTGTTATCTATTACTCTTAGACTTCGTTAGATGAAGATTTCCATCTACAGTACAGCTGCGCTTACAATATCCTCACTCTTACATTTTCTTCTAACATCTGCGTTTCTCTGCTTATCTCTTAATGTTATTCCCAAGATGGATTATCTTCAGCTTCCTTGCTGGCATTTTAAAAAACTTGTTTAGTTGTTTTTACTAAAACTTGTTTAGTTGACGTTTCCCTGTGCAGTTAATTCGTCGACTTGTTGAATTGATATAATAATTTCAGTAAATTGTCTTCACATTACGTTTACATTTCTATTGCTTATGGCGTATCCTTAGTTTCTTAAGTTTTTGATTCCATTCGTGGTCAAATTCATCATTGATGAATTAATCATCATTAGAGTCCGGATTAAAAAGCATTAAAAATAGTGGAAAAGGCGCTTAAAAAGCATATAGATTTTCGCAAAAAAACATTATCACATGCAAAAAAAACATAAACGAACATTTTTGATTAAATAAGCATTGATTTAGAGATTTCTAATACTTTATTCATATAACGTTAACATTTAAATACTTCAACAAAAGCTTACAATAAATGTTTAGCATTGAGAACACATGTTCAGTCAAAAAACTTCAATACTTTAAATAAAACAAACTTTTAAAACATTTTAATTCATAGATACAAAATAATATTTAATAATCGAAACATATATTTTTAAAACGAAAAACTTTTTATTAACAGTTTTCAATAAAAACAAAATTTAAAAACAAAATTATTTCTGTTTGAAACACGAAATTATTAAATGTTCATTAAAATGTTCCATTTTAATCTTCTTTCGACATCAACACTGTGCGTATTTAAATTCAAAATGTAACTGTCAATGGAGTCCAATCAAGAATTCTGATTTGTTTAGAAAGAAATGGAGAACGATTTGATCACTTTCTTTAGTAATTTATGTTTTAGATTACCATAAAATAAGCTAAAACCATAACTACATTATGTTGTCAAGAACTAAACATGGGGAATATCTTGATAACTCGATTTCCAAATGATACGTGCATTGATTTTTCACCCTAAATATGAAATCAACCAACCCAACTTACATAAATGTCAAAATTGATAACTAATTGATAGGCAACTCAATTTACAACAAATGAATGTATTGTCAAAGGATCGCTTTTACAGCAAGAGCTCGAAAAACCTTCAATAATCAGAAAAGGATACATTCACATAGGTATAGGGAAACCTAATTTCGTTTAACGAGGATTTTAATTCTACATTCGATAAGATAAAAATAATTAGTAGGTGCCATTTAAAAAAAATACTTTTTGTAATTTAAAGTTTCAAAATTCAATTTCAATCAAAGAATGTACGTAAGAATGTCCCGTCTGGTGTATTTCTGAAAAATTCAATGTCTCAACTAATGGTTAATTAAGTATGAATATTATCGCATAAGTCTAATTATAAAAATTAAAATAACCGGAACCGCCAGCTTATTGAAAATACTTTTATCTTTTACTTCCCTTTCCTACTTGAACTTTGACAATGTACACTTGTGCATTCAGGTAATAATTATTTTCCAATATACTAACGTAAACTAATTTCCAGTATAATAATAATAATATTCCCTAACTTCCCTAAATTCCATAACTTAATTATACCTTTTAAAAAAATATTGTTGTCAAAATACATCGACAGTTCCTAATAGAAAATGAAAGAGCAGTTAATTCTCTGTGAGAAATCGTCTAGAATATGTTTTTAAATCGAACAATTTAAGAGAAAAACAAGAGCTTACAGCACCTTACAATTTTATCTCACAATATTGGAGGTACAAGAAAGTTTTTACGATAAAAAGTAAATAACGAATAATAAGGAATAATAAGCACAAAGAATCTAATGCAGTGTTATTTTGAATTACATAATTTTGAAGAAATTTTAAAAATTATACAGGCAAAATACAATTTTATTTCCTGCGTAACGGGAACATCTAATATTTGCTGATTTCGTAACTTTGCTTAAATATATCTGCTGAAGTACGGGATGTGTATAAAGAATCTTTTATAAGAAAAGAAAGATATGTTAATTCTCTGTAAGGAACTACATATAAAATAAGCACCAATAAGTTAAGAGAAAAACTAGAAACTGCAGAAAGAAAGACAGTTTTGTCCAAAAAATACGATTTACTTAGGCCCAGTTGTATAAAGCATTGTTAACTTCATGTTAAGTTAACAACGTTGTTAAGCAATTTGATTGGACAATTCAAATCTGAAAATTCAAAATTCTCTAACCTGATTGGCTAATCGCATTGTTAACTCCGCCGTTTTTGATCATGAACTTAACTATGCTTTATGCAACCGGGCCTTAATGTATCAAAGATATGTTAACATATCAAATATGTGGAAAATATGAAAGAATGGAACAATTTTTGTAAGTAAAAAATAATTTGCAAATAATGTTATGTCGGAAACTTCCCTACGATTACTTCTATATTCTATTATTTTGAGAGAAATTTAAAAAATCGTCCACCTTATAGATATATTTTAAATTTTCCTCTTTCATAACTTTAATTAAACATATCTCCTAAAATAGAGAATCTATATAGAAAATCTTGAACAAAAAAGCAAAGACCAGTTAATTTTCTATAAGAAATCATCTAGAATATATTCTTAAAATGAGTAATTTAAGAGAAAATCAAAAAATTGCAACACGATTCAGTTTTGTCCAAAAAAAAATTTTTTTATATAATCAAAGAAATCTCTGGAAATATTGGAGGTACAAGAATTTTTTTACTATAAAAAGTAAAGAACGAATAATTTAGGGAATAATAAGTACAAAGAATCTAATGAAGTTGTTGTGAATTACATAATTTTGAAGAAATTTTAAAAATTACAGACAAAATACAATTTATTTCCTGCCTAACGGGAACATCTAATATTTGCTGCTTTCGTAACTTTGCTTAAAGATATCTGCTGAAGTACGGGAGGTGTATAAAGAATCTTTTATAAGAAAATAAATATATTTTAATTCTCTGTAAGAAACTACATATAAAATATTTATAGCACCAATAAGTTAAGAGAAAAACTAGAAACTGCAGAAAAAAAGACAGTTTTGTCAAAAAAATACGATTTACTTAATGTAATCAAAGATATGTCAACATATCAAACATATGTGGAAAATATGAAAGATACGAAAAATTTTTGTAAGTAAAAAATAATTAGCAAATAATGTTATGTAGGAAACTTCCCTACGATATTATTTTGAGAGAAATTTAAAAAATCGTCCACCTTATAGATATATTTTATATTTTCATCTTTCATAACTTTGATTAAATATATCTCCTAAAGTAGAGGATGTACATAAAAAATCTTCAATAAAAAAGCAAAGACCAGTTAATTTTCTATAAGAAATCATCTAGAATATGTTCTTAAAACGAGTAATTTAAGAGAAAATAAAAAAAATTGCAACACGATTCAGTTTTATCCAACAATTATTTTTTTCTTTATATAATCAAAGAAATCTCTGGAAATATTGGAGGTACAAGAAAATTTGGAGGTAAGAAATAAAGTACGAGTAATTGTTGATGCAAAGACCCTAATGAAGTTATTTTGGATTACGTAATTTTGAAGAAATATCAAAAATCACACCGGCAAAACAATTTTTTTCTGATGGATGCTGTATCTATTTTTTGCATCTTTCGTAACTCTGATTAAAGATACCTGTTAAAGTAGAGGAGGTAGATAAAAAATCTTCAATAAAAAAGCAAGACCAGTTAATTTTCCGTAAAAAATCGTCTAGAATACGTTCTTAAAATGAGTGATTTAAGAGAAAGTCAAAAAATTGCAACACGATACAGTTTTATCTCAAAATTTTCTTTTTCTTGATACAACAAAAGATATCTCCGGGAATATTGGAGGTACAAGAAAATTTATGGAAATATGCTATTTTTTTTTCAAAATGCACTGACTTTTGAACACTTTAGTGTTGAATTTAGCAAAGCGATTCTACGATGGTTGTCAGAATATTTATGCTGTCGTTCTTAAATATAGGGATGGTGTTTCCATTCTATAGGAACATTTTTTTCCATTCTATAGGAACACTTCCTTTGTTTAGAGAGATAGAAGGTAGAAAGATATTTTATTGGGGTTGGTTAAATACATCTTGGTATTTAAATAAGTGTTAAAGATAGTATAAAGTATAAACAGAAAAAAAGATATAATAGTATAAGAATGAATAAAAAGTATTAAAGTAAAAGTCTATTATGTAGAATTCCTTCCCCACAAATATGTTTTTATGTTTGTTCTAAATTCTTCAAGAGGCATTTTTTCTGTGCATGGAGTATGATGAAGGTTTTAGAAAGCCTAAACTCTAAATCTCCAACCAAGACAACTAGAAGAAGAACAAGAGTGTATTTTTCTTAATCTGTTTCTCTTGGCATTTTTCTCTCGTTTCTGGACGAATTGAAGTTGGTTATTTTCTTGTTTAAATTAACCATTAGCTTTTGTATATGTATGCAATGTTTTTTTCTTATATATCCTCTCGAAGGATATATGATGAACCTTATCATTTTTGAGAGATTAAGGGAGATCGTTTACAAATATACACAACAAAGACCTACAGTTCCTTGAGGTACACCATGTTTTAGCTGCACTTGTTCATGCCAGATCAAATTTATTGATGCTTCACTAAAATGGTAAAAAATGATGTTTCTGTCTGAGTAAACGAAGGGAAGTGCAATTAAATCGTTTCTCAAATCATAAAATTGTGACCTCACTCTTTTCCTGAGAGTAAAATTTTGTACAATCTCATCCAGTAGAGACAAAACAGCATGAAACGCTTCTTACTCTGTCTGTAGCTAAATTGCAACTCTGAAATTAAATTATTTTCTTCTAAGTAGGTACTTATACTGGTATTATTGCAAAAGATCTATAGTTTTCTTCTTTATTCAAGGTAACAACCTTTGATACTTTTAGGCAATTTGGAAAAACATTATTTCTCATACACTCATTTATTAAATGGGTAAGTGGTGATATTGTTGTAGTGTTTTTAGTATACCTACTTAACAATTCATAATAATCTTTACACCTTTTGTTGTGTAGTTCATTGATTACATCTAACTGCTTTCGTTAAACGTATTAAACTTGAATATTGTGTTAAGGGTACTGCACAGTTTTGTGTGTTTTGTTTGCTGCTTTTTCTTCGTTATTCCTTAGATACTTTATTGATCCTTACGATTTCGTTAATTTTTTTCACAAACATCCTCCATATATATCATTATTCATGTGTCGTAACTTTTGCACCATCCAATATATTCATGCCTATGAAGTAATAATTTTTTTATCGATGACTAACATTCTAGTGACTAGAACCACACGAAATTTCGTTATTAATTTTGAAATGATTATGCGGTGTAGTATTAAAAGTGTACACTCATCCAATTCAGTATAAACATTGTAATTCTGTGTAAAAACACCAAGTTTAGAATAGAAAATGAGTCGTTTTCAGAATGTAATGATTCACGGACGTAGGCACTACACTAAGTTACGTGGAACCAATTTTGATGTTTTGTTCTTGAGAGGTGACTACATACCAAAAGCTCAAAAATTCATGAGGGCGTTTTTCTATCCCTATGAGCCGTTGTGTGCGTCTCTAAAGCTCAACGAACGTCCTGGTAGCTTGAAAGATTTGGAAGATTACTCTCTAGAAGCGATGAAATCGAAACTATCCATAGTTGTGGCCGATCGAAATAACGATATCGTCGCTCTGTGCTTGAACAGAATTGTTAAATGCAACAAACCAGCTTACAGCACTCGCGATCCAAAACTGAAGAAAATCTTTGATCTTCTGGCCAAAGTCGATAGTGCTTGCGACATATTCGGAACTTACGACATGAATAAATTCATGCAGATCGATGCGTTATGTGTTAAGCCCGAATTTAAAGGTCTTGGAATTGGAAGGAATCTAATGGTTTTATCAAAGTAAGAAAATAAAATGCCTTTTGTTAGTTTTCCAAACTCATTACACGTTCTTTTCTTTACAGGCAAATAGCAAAAGACAAGGGTATGCGATTGTTCAGGGTGTGCTGCAGCGACCATTACAGTGCAAAGGCGGCATCACTATTACAATTTACTCCGTATTATACCATCAAGTACGATAATTACATAGTGGATGGGGAGAGAGTGTTTATAACGGATTACCCACATAACGAATACTGTGTTTTTGTTCAAAGATTTTTAGGGAATATATAAGTTGATAAGTAAAGAAATTAATCATTGTTTACTGATACTGGACTGCGCACCGCTACTCTGTACGGCGACTAAAGAGGTGACTTATTACATTATCACCTAAGTACGGAATAATAAAACAAGATTCAGTTTAAAAGTTTTCTTTCATTGGTTTCAATTGAACATTGCCCAGATGTTTATCTCGTACGTGAACAGTGTGCACCTTCTGGTCAATTGTTTGGATGAAAACCGAAAATTCGTCGTGCGGTGGCTTAGGTTTGAATATAGGTTCATCGTTCAGCACATAATTTTCGTATTTCACCCTATAAAGTGGCATGAATCCAAGTGAAGGCGCCATTTGGGCGCTGTAGAAATCAGTGCAGTCCATTCTCATCAGTTTAAAGTTATTCTGCTGTGCCAGGTGCCTGTAAACAATTTTGTTTTAGTATAAATATACCAAAGTACATATGGAATAAATTTTATTTCAATTCTTTTTGCTCCGCCACTGAACTGTACAAAAATATTTGGTTATTTCCAGCGTCACCAACTGTTGTATGTTTGGTAGCCTATGCATACAAGTTATTATGAACGTTTAAAAAATTTAATGGAAATCCAAGAATTTTAGCGACACACATCCATCTACTTCCTTACCTTGTAATATCTATAAGTTTCTTGTCAACTCCTGCATGTTCAGACGTAGGATTAACCTTCAAAATTTCAAGTTTTAGATATTGGCTAAGTCCAAACTTCTGAAATACATTGCACTTTTGATCGACCGCCTGTACGAATTCGTTAATTTTCCGAAACCTCTCGTCGTTACTCATTCCACCTTCCTCACGTTCTTTCACAATCCTGTTCAAACACAGCCCTACTATATCTTTCCTCCTGTTCAATAACATGATCGAAGAATCCTGTTTGATAGTGTCCGAAACGAATTTCTTGAACGCCGCTAAGCTGCCTTTGTTCCGGTACAGTTTCAAGCACGAGTGCAACGGGTCTTGTTCGTAATAGTACGCCTCGAGGAATTCCAAAGCTTTCGGGAAGTGTTTTCGCCTGACAATTCGCACATCTAACTTTTTATCCATTTTTCTTTTCATCCAGTAAAATCTGCGCAGGTGCGATAATATTTTTGGAACTCGCATCATCTTGCGTTGCAACATCTGGTCAGTTGCTTCAAAAGTGTTGTAGATGTAAAGCGGAGATAGGTGATCTTACTAGCATTTGGAAGAAAACTTTCAGTTTGTTCAAACCATTTTCGATGCGTCAAATTGTCATGTTATGACAATTGTTAGGTGAGGTGATAAAAAAATGCAAAACTATTTTATCACTGATTTAATCCAAGTTACTAGATAGAATATGCAAGAGATGAGTTCAGTTATTTATTATCTACTAGTGTAGTAGAGAAGTTATTAAGGAATCAAATGCAGTACTTAAAAATTTAACTATTAAAACCATTTTGAAAATTAAAATTAACCGCAACACTAACCATTTTCTTTCCATTATATTGATGATATCTGATGGTTCTTCCAGAATCTTCCAAATGCATCAACTTGGTTTTCTAGAAAGTTTTTTGTAATTACACCACTGGTTTTATTACTATGGTGACCATGGCTTCAAGTTTTCGTGCTTAACTTACAACTTGCAATGCTATGAGTAATTGCATTAAACATTGTGACAATGATAATGATAGTAAACAAGACAATGTGTATTTCCAACTATTAAAGTCGATAAAACTGCAATTAAGGCTTGGAAAACATGTACGACTCCATTTGAAAAGCTCATAAAACTGAAGGAAAAACTGTTAATTTAAATAAAGAAAACCCTGAAGTGAAGAAAATGCATATCTGTACATCTACTTAGTTATACTTACCTTACAGGTTTAGTAGTTAAAATTAATTATTTTGTAGTAATGACAATTTAATTTATAATAATATTTAATTACATTTTGTGGTGTAATACTACAGCTTTGGCTTCTTTATGGGGATCAGCAACCTTGAAAACTGGTTCCCCATTTTCTTTATAATCTTCGTAACAAACGTTGTAAACTACTTCAAATCCTGCTCCCACTGTAGCTTTGGCACTGTACAAACTGGTGCAACAGCTCTGATTACATTAAGCCCTTGGGATACAGCGTATTCCCTGAAAAGATAAAGAAGTTGGAACGAAATACATTTCTGTCTTTCTCTGCATATCAAGGTATTCACTTGACTTTGTTAATCAGTAATTTTGATAATCCCATTCTTCTCCAAGACCTTTCTACTGACAGTAAATCAAAGGATAGAAATTTATCCAAAGCAGAAAACCGTAGGAAGGTGTTAACGTGGTTTTCCAAAATGTCCAAAAATGTTGCGATTTTATCGAATTTGCTGCCAGTGTAAGTATGGTCACGCGTTTCACCTTTATGCTTGACACTAATCAAAGCCACCCCAACTATTTCATTCGACGGTGTTAACGCTATGATGGAGATATTGTCATCGAGGGATTTCATGGCGAAACTTTCCATATCTCGCAGTGCATCTGGATCGTGGGCAACTTTCAAGCAATTTAATAAAGGTTCATCGGGAAAACAGTGGCTTCTCAAGAACTGCAGAACTTTTAGTTGCGTTTCTGGCGTGGTTATCGCTTCAAATTTCAAAGTTAAAGTATTGCGATCCATTTCTTGTTAAAATCAAACAATGGGAATTTTTGTTGCACTACTAACTCGGATCAATTTAAAACGTACCTTATTTGAATAAGGCCCCCACTAGTAATAAAACGCTAAGCAATAGCCTACTCGTTATTCGTATGCATTTTCGCGCACGCATAAAATTATTTATAAAAACCTGAAAGCTAAAGTGCAGCAAAGAGTGATAGAAAAAACAGAGCAAGCACTTTGTTTTGATTATTTAATTAATTACTACACCGATTGTCACTAGAGTCGCTAAATAATTATGTATGAGCAACTTAACTGAAGGCAATTTTTTAAAGATCTAGTGACAATCAACTCTTGTTGTTTTTGTGCTTTGAAATTTTCATTTGCCCAAGGAGATCAATTTTCCGACCTTTCTTAACTTCGTATGAAATTTTTATATTTTTGTAATCGATCTTGTGCCTAGTTTGTAAGATATTCTTATGTAGGGTTGAACTTTTGATTTTTGGAATTATGTCCTTGAATATGTGTACTAAGTCTACGTCCTGTTTGACCGATGTATAACCCTTTACAGTTCTTACAATTGACGGTGTAAAGTATGTTAAATAAATAAAGCTGGTGGTTATTTGTTAAAAATTATTCAGTGATGAAGCAGCATTATTAATAGCATAAAATATTTATATTAAGTTTGAATATTTTGAATTCAAACCCAGCCTACAATGTGTTTGTTAACATTTGAAAACCTTTATAAAACTGAAGAAAATTAAATAAAGGAAATGTAGAAGTGAAGTTATATCAATTATAATTATATTTATCTTTCAGCTTTTGTGGTTAAAACTTAACCAATAGGTGATACCCTCTAATAGTAATTACAATTTCATTTATAATAATATATAATTATATATTGATGCGTAGTATTAAAGCTTTGGCTTCTTTATGAGGACCAGCAACCTTGAAAACTGGTCCCCCATTATCTTTATAATCTTCATAACAAACGTTGTAGACTACCTCAAATCCTGCGCCCATTGCAGCTTTGGCACTGTACAAACTGCTGCAATCAATTCTGATTAAGTTAAATCCTTGGGACACTGCAAATTCTCTGAAAAGATAAAGAAGTTGGAATTAAATAACTTCAGTGTGTTTCTGTATTTCAAGGTATTCACTTGACTTTATTAACCAGTAGTTTTGATAATCCCACTCCTCTCCAAGACGAGTCTACTGAGAGTTTATCCAAGAATAGAAATTTATCCAAAGTGGGAAATCGCCCGAACGTGTTGGCTTGGTTTTCCAAAACATCCAAAAGTGTTGCGATTTTATCGAATTTACTGCCAGTGTGAGGATTGTCGTGAGGTGCACCTTTATGCTTGATGCTGATCAAAGCCACCCCAACTATTACATCGGATGGTGTTAACGCCATGATGGAGATATTGTCATCGACAGATTTCATGGCGTAATTTTCCACATGTCGCAGTGCTTCTGGATCTTGGGCAATTGCCAAGCAATTCAACAAAGGTTCGTCGCGAATGAAGTCGCTTCTCAAGAAGTTTAGAACTTTTAGTCGCGCATTTGGCGCAGTTATCGTTTCAAATGTCAACGTTGAAATGTCGCGATCCATTTCTTTTTCTGTTGAAATCAAACAATTGAAACTTCGAGCAACCCAACATTCACTTCACAACATATAACTATAAACTATAAATGTATGCAGCAAGGAAGTATTGCATAGAGCTAATTGATTCAGTGAAACACGTGAATTGTAATTGTTATTAATGATGCGTACGATTTAAATTTAAACAACTCCCAACAAGCAATTGAAAAATCAATAATTCGCTGGTGATAAGCATATCGAACTTGCTGTGAAGTTACACTTAAACATACCTGCAGTACGATTAGTACATTATGATTTTAATCATTTGTTAAAATAAATAATATTATGCAATTATAATTTGTAAATACGTACTTGAGTATAAAATTTTATACCGTTTTACGAGAAGGTGTATAGTCTTCGCTGTATGTTGCCCTACTAACTTAAATCAACTTGAAACGTTACTTTATTTAAATAACGCCCCCTCTAGTAACAAATTCATAGCAAGCCTATTAATCATGAGCACACATCATTATCCTGCATGATTAAAATAATTAATAAAAAGCTGAAGGCCTACATACACGAGGATCTTTTCTAGAAATTCATTGGTTTGCAAAATCTAGCTAAGAATACTAGTAAAATAATTTAACAAATATTTTGCTTTAGACTCTTTCGTTAACTACCACCTCAGTTTTCACAAGGATTGCTAAATAATCAATAAGCGTCAAGACTGTTCGTGTATGAGCAACTTGACTGAAGCCACATTTTTCAAACACCGGGTGGCCATTTTGTTTTTAAACATGCAAATACCTGCATAATTCTAAAAATAGTAGACAAATAACTAAGCGAAACAATAGTTTCACTAAAATAATAACGTCACTAAAATGTGCATTTGAAAAATTTTAATTCTTGGTTTTCTTAAAAACGGGACGAAATACATTTACGTGAAATTCACAGTTTCTGATATGAATGAATAAATACATACAGGTACATAAGTATGTAAATGTGCAAACGACAGGTGCTCTATAAACTCAAAATAACATCGAAAATAGTGATTGATTTTCAAAGTATACTTTTTCATTAAGAAGGGTCTCTTTGTTGTTTTTGTACTTTTCAATTTTCATCTGTTCAAGGAAATTTATTTTCCGACCTTTCTTAACTTCGTATGGAATTTTTATATTTTTGAAATCAATCTTGTGCCTAGTTTGTAAGGTATGCTTATGTATGGTTGAACTACTTTTGGAATTAAGTTCCCTGGATATGTTTACTAAGACTATGTCCGGTTTGACCGATGTATAACCCTTTACAGTTCTTACAATTGACGGTGCATATACCGTTTTTTTTCAAGGGTGGGGATTTTAGTTTTATAATTGGAAAGTATGTTAAAAAGCTGGTGGATATTTGTTAAAAATTATTCAGTGATGAAGCAGCAATTATTAATACCATAAATAATTGATATTAATTTTGAAAACTTTGAATTCAAACACAACCTGCAACGTGTATGTCAACATTTGAAAACCCTTGTAAAACTGAGGAAAGTTAAATAAAGGAAATGTTGAAGTGAAGTTATATCAATCTAATTATATTTATCTTTCAGCTTTTGTGGTTAAAACTTAACCAATAGGTGATACCCTCTAATAGTAATTACAATTTCACTTATAGTATATAATTATATATTGATGCGTAGTATTAAAGCTTTGGCTTCTTTATGAGGATCAGCAATCTTGAAAACTAGTTCTCCATTATCTTTATAATCTTCATAACGAACGCTGTAGACTTCTTCAAATGCTGCTCCCATTGCAGCTTTGGCACTGTACAAACTGCTGCAATCAATTCTGATTAAGTTAAATCCTTGGGACACAGCAAATTCTCTGAAAGATAAAGAAGTTGGAATTAAATAAATGCAGTGTGCATGACGAGTCTACTGAGAGTATATCCAAGAATAGAAATTTATCCAAAGTGGGAAATCGCTCGAAAGTGTTGGCTTGGTTTTCCAAGCCAACCAAAAATGTTGCGGTTTTATCGAATTCGCTGCCAGTGTGAGGATTGTCGTGAGGTGCACCTTTATGCTTGATGCTGATCAAAGCAACCCCAACTATTACATCGGCCGGTGTTATCGCCATGATGGAGATGTTGTCATCGACAGATTTCATGGCGTAATTTTCCACATATCGCAGTGCATCAGGATCGTGAGCAATTGCCAAGCAATTCAACAAAGGTTCGTCGAGAAAGAAGTCGCTTCTCAAGAAGTTTAGAACTTTTAGTTTCGCATTTTGCCCACTTATCGTTTCAAATTTCAACGTTGAAGTGTCGCGATCCATTTCTTTTTCTGTTGAAATCAAACAATTGAAATTTCGAGCAACACAACATTCACTTCACAACATATAGCTATAGATGTATGCAGCAAGGAAGTATTCAATAAAGCTAATTGATTCAGTGAAACAAACTCCCAACAAACAATTGAAAAATCAATTATTCGTTGGTGATAAGCACATCAAACCTGCTATGAAGTTATACTTAAAAATACCTACAGTACGATGACATTATTACATTAATCAATTATTACAATAAATAATAGTATGAAATTATAATTCGTAAATACGTACTTGAGTATAAAATTGCATACAGTTTTACGAGAAGGTGTATAGTATTCGCTGTATGTTGCCCTACTAACTTGAATCAACTTCAAACGTTACATCATTTCAATAAAGCCCCCCTCTAGTAACAAATTCCTAGCAAACCTATTTGTCATGAGCACACATCACTATCTTGCATGCATAGAATGATTTGTAAACAGCTGAAGGCCTTCATACACGAATGATTCTTCTAGAAATTCATTGGTTGGCAAAATCTAGCAAAGAATACTAGTAAAAAAATTAACAAATATTTTGCTTTAGATTATTTCGTTAACCACCACCTCAGTTTTCACAAGGGTTGCTAAATAATCAATAAACGTCAATTCTGTTCGTCTATGAGCAACTTGACGAAACAACATTTTTCAAACACCGGGTGGCAATTTGTTTTTAAAAATTCAAATACCTGCGTGTTTCTAAAGATAGTAGACAAATAACTAAAGTAAAAGGAACAAAAATTTCACTAAAATGATAACGTCACTTGAAAAATATTAATTCTTGATTGTTTAAAATGTGCCTTCTCCTGATCGTTTAGCTTACTAACTAGTTGTTGCTGTTATACATGATAATGTTCTTGGCTAAAAACTGATGGACCGTTTGCCTTCTAAAAATTGAGTAGTACATATTTATTACATATATTTTAAAATAGCAAGTAGGCATTGAGAACTAGTACCACAGTATTAAACTAATATACACCTAGTTCTTAATGCCTACTTGGTATTTTAAAATATATGTAATAAATATGTACTACTCAATTTTTAGAAGGCAAATGGTCCATCAGTTGTCATTTCAATCACTGTCCAATAAATCCTACCTATTTTGGGCACAATAAATCCAGCAAAGTGACCTTCTGGCAGCCTTAACATTGATATAAGCAATCAACATGCATCAATGTCAAACCTTGAAATCGGGCAAGGCACTCTGAGGGAAAAAATGTTCTCATAACGGTGTCACATGCTGACTACATTTCACGGTCGAATCGGTTCACACAAATCGCATTGAAATTGCAAAACTGCCGATTGTTGTCTGCTTGAAGTTTATGGTTTTCATTCCGCTTCTAAACTAAACTTGAACGCTTAGAGTGCTAAAGGTTGAAAAGTGAAAGTTAAATTTCCACTCTGCAGAATTAGGTGTGGCCCTTTTTTTATATTAAAGTGATTCTTTTTCTTTATTCCATATACCCTTGAGTACATTTTGAGTACACCTCAAAAAATTGAAGTTTAATATAGCTTAGACTTCCCTAATTAAA
Source organism: Diorygopyx duplodentatus (assembly GCA_033557515.1). NCBI lineage: Eukaryota > Metazoa > Arthropoda > Insecta > Coleoptera > Scarabaeidae > Diorygopyx > Diorygopyx duplodentatus. The sequence continues at coordinate 35,794 of JAWQRJ010000015.1, forward strand.
ATTAAATTGAAATACGTGTTTTTTGACTTAATGTGCAAATTGAAAAACTTACGGAGATATTTATACCCCTGCAACATAATACAAAGGAAGCCACACAACTAATCAAAATCAATCGAGAAGTGAGACAAGGTTGGTATTTATCACCAATCCTATTTAATTTATATACGTAGGCATGTAACTAATTTGTTGTTAATAAATTATTTTTACGTTGCAGAAATATTTTGTGTAAATTAAATTGGTGTTATTGCAAATACAGGAGATCTTTCGATAAGTGGACACTATAAACAATAAAAAGTCACTATAAAAATCTTTTATTTTATAATATTTACATTTTACAATAAGGACAGTAGTTATCACAAAACCCATCGAAATGCGTACAATTAATAAATTATTATCACTCATGTAAGTTATATGGTAATATTATTGAACATTATTATCGAACGCAATATATAAATACAAATGTTTAGTCTTTCTATTTGTTTGTTCTATTGTTTACAGCTTCATAACACACTGTGCTATAATTACATAGTCAAGCAATGTTTTTAAGTACTCTGGGAATTATTCCCTTTGCGATTTCATTTCGAAATTCAAACATTTAAATTTAGTTATTATTATCAGAGCTATAACGCCTTAATTTTAAAATCTTCGCACAATTTAGTTAACTCGTTTTGTATACATAGTATACACATAAGAGTCATACGTAAACACATATTTTGTATGAAATCATCGCTAGTCATGAAGTATGGAAATGCTTATATCTTGAACGAAAATCAGTTAATCCTCTGGATGTAAACAGTCACTTGTTTATGTGGATGTTCTGGATTGAATACTGGTCGACCTTCCTTCTTGTAATCTTCATACTTCAGCGTGTAGATGCACTCGAATCCAAGTCGAGCGATTGCCTTGGCACTGAAATGGCTCGTGCAATCGCACCTCATTAATTTGAATCCTTGCTCCCTGGCGATTTCCCTAGAATAACCATGAAAATCAAAATAAACACAAGTGCACACGTACAGGTATACATAAATAATTACACTGGTTTCTTCAAGCAAATAGTCAAAATAACTTAAGTATGTAAAGCCTAATTTTAGGTCCAATTATGTTTCTATCTACATATAGTTTGTAGCATGTTATACTAGAGAGAAGCAATAACGCCTTTATTGTTAAAGTAAATATTTACTTGTACAGCGTTGGTTTATTTACACATCTTCGTTAATAGGGGACTAAAGTTGATAATATGATATACAAATGTTAGTTATTATGTCACCATGTATTCTTGAGATCTTCTAATAACATTTAACGGTTTCAAAACATTGAAGGTAAATTCTAAAATTGTTTAGACTTAATTATAAACGGAATTAATTGATCAATTACGTCAAGAATATTACGTCGACATAAAATCTGTTTATAACGCATAAATGTTTGTAGTATGTCAGTGTGAACGTTAAGTATGGTAATTAAAAGCGTAATTGAATAGGTGATTGCGTTTTTGCTAAAGGTGATTAACCCAATTAATAATTGATAAATGTATTAGAATTATGGTCGCGACAGGTCTAGTTAAACGTAAATTATTGCTAGTATGATACTCGAATTTTCATGAGAATTTAAGTGCGAACGTAATAAGTATTTTTACAGTATGTAATTAAAAAAGTGGTGTAAATAACAAATAAAAAAGTGTTTTTGTACATCTCTGATTGCAACATTCTTTGTATTATTACAGATTTTTTTGTTTTGTTTTGGAGTAAAGCTATGTTTGAAATAAGCTATTCCAAATATTGCAAACATTGTTCTAATAATGGTGTTTTTGTGAGGAAAGCTTTCGTACTTTTGAAGACGATAAAAATATATTGGATAAACACAGTTACCTACCTCGTTTTGTTCATAAGCTTCTTCGCTATCCCCTGTCCTCTCCAGGATCCATCAACAGATAAAATTTCCACAAGAACCGCCTTGTCGACGTCTGGAAATCTGCTGAAAACATCCACCGATTTGTCGACGTGGCCCAATAAGCCAATGATTTTTGAAAATTTCGGATCCTCAACCACCAGTTCGTCGTCTTCTTCGTCTCTCTTCACGATGCCGTTCAAGCAAACGCCGACGATCTTTCCCGTATTCGTGATTGCCATAACCGACATGTTGTCTTTGAGGGCTTTCAGGGAAAACTCCTCCAGTTCTTTGCATGTCTTTTCCCCTTCCAGCAGTTGAACGTCAACGTTCAACGGCTCATCTCTGAAGAAGAAGGTCTTTAAGAAATTTAACACTGCCTCGCTTTCTTCTTTTTTGATGATCCTCAGCTCGTAAGGTTCTGGTGGTGGAAGTAGGGGTGTATCAGGGGTTTGTGGGGTGCAAGGGGTTTCAACACTTGGGAGGGTCTGAAATGAAAAGAAGACAAAATAAATAATATTCACAAAAAATACGTGCATCTCTTTTAAAAATAAAACATTTGCCATTCATAAGAGCTGTGAAGACAACACGTACTATGCTCTTTCGAATTATAGTCTACAACTACGCACTATCTAGACAAGTAAACAGTTCCCTGCTCTTGATTAATTTGTATTTTTTAAATCCCATGGATCTCGTGCCATTGATACATTACACATAGTGACGTTAATAAGACTGTTTTCCTGTTTGTCCCAAGTCGACGCTACATTAATATTAATAACGTTTTAAATAACAATGCGGAGAACGCAAATTAAATCAACTGCCAACAGAAAATGTTTAAACAATAAACTTTTTATTTATTTCACTTAAGAGCTCATAAAAGTATTTGCAAACGGAGTGCAAATTTAATGGCAGTTTTAATAGCACATTGTTCGAAATGAATACGAGAAGGTCGGTTAAAAAATGTATAATGACTGTAAACATGAGTGAGTTGATTACTTTATGTAATAATAAAAATAACACATGTTTTCGGTAGTCTCAAAAAATGGAGATGAATCTTTACTTGAAGGTGCTATTAATATCTTATTAAAATAAACACCGGTTCAAAACTGTATATAATGTAAATTCAATCAGTTACTTTTGGACATATTCCAACTTGGTTCCCGAAATGTTTATAAACAGTGTTAAAAGTGAGTTCATACGATCGTAAGTTAGGTTTGATTTATTGATTTATTTATGAAAAATATATACAAAGGTACCTCAATTAGTTACCACCTTAATCTCTATTACGTCACTTGCATTTCTATTGTATCATAAAAGAACTTAATTAACATAATTCTTGTAAGAAAAATATGACGAAAGAAGCTTAAATTCATTGAAGTTATTTTGGGTTCACGTTTGTATCTCAATCTCTTTCATTGCTATCACTTTGTTTCGACAACAAAATTCTTTTCAAATTTTTTTTCAAAATAACCTCTTCAAAACATCGTTTCGGTCTTTCCTTAAACGTCAGCACTGCAAAGTTTTTTTAATGATTTTACTTGAACAGTGTTCATTTGCATATTTAAATATTTTTCTTACGTCCGTAGCCTTAAGAAAAGAAAAAGGTATACAAACAACTTAACCACTAGGTTTTACAAACAAGATGATCTTTGTCGAATCCACAACTGTTAACTTTGTTTAGTTCTTCTTTATTTAAAAATATAACCATTTAACAAACACGTTAATGTGTTTGTTAAACGTAAGTTGAAGAATACCAAGCACAGTGGTTTTCAATTTAATTGGAATTAGAAACACAAATAACGTACTTTTAAGATGCAATATATGACGTGGAAATTGTTTTAAACATCTGAAAACTGTAGTTGTGTAGAACCTGCAGGTGTCTAATAACATCTAATAAACAAATAACAGTTGTAGGAAAAAACGTAAAAATAAAAAAGTAACACCATTCAATATAACAGTATAAATTCTTATAAATCATACAAAAAAATTGCTACCATTGTACGAAAAATATACAGGTTGCTGTCTAAATTTTATTCAAAAAACAGGGTTCGAAGACGAAGAATTCACTTAAAAACAACGACGAATCGCCAATATACATAGCTATCTCATAGGAGGGTGATATTTAATTTTTAATTTGTTGAATTTGATTTTTAAATTTTAATTTCTTCAAATCGTCCCCTATATTATTATTTCTCACCTAAAATGCACGCAAGATTTTTAAAAATAACATTAACACATTAAATTCCATGTTAAAAACTTGTCGCGATGACCATTAATGTGCCAAAAACTATAAAAAAATCTAAATGTGTTTTAGTGAGTAAATATTAAGTAGAAAATTGATTTTTGAGATTTTAGAAAGGGGGAAGGGAAGAACGTCCTGTATATTTTTGCGTTTTTGAATTTTTGGTCGGCTTTGTTAATATCACACGTTTGGTTAAAGGTTACCTTCGAAAAAATTAAATATCTCTGAAAATTAATAAGCGAAATTTTACTCATTGTGTAAACACTTTTTGTATATATTATACGTCCTCAATTCAAATGTTGGTCTTTTTTTAAATATTCCATTTTTCATATTGGAATTTAAATATTATATATTATGAGTTACGACTTTGATACGACTAATTTATTAATATTAAATAACTTGAAAAGTAGACTCCGAACAAGCAAAACGTTTAATTTAAACAAAGGTACTTTAATGCAATACAAATGCTCAAAATGTCCCCCAATTTTGATTGAAACACTTTTGAAATTTTATTCATTTCTACGTTATGTTTTGAAATTTGGTGTTAACATAATATAATAAAATTTGAAGTTGTTGATGCAGCTTACAATATATTTTAGTTCGATATATTTTGTATTTGAAAATAATAATTATAATAAATTTTTTTCATTTTTTTTTATTATTTAGGTAATTTGCATACATCTTTTTTTAAAGTCAATTTTTGTTTAGTACTGTATTATCCCCACAATTGTAATTTTTATTTCTTGTACATTCAATAATTTCTGCGCTTATTTAAATATTTTTAATTTTGAACCACCCGTTATTATTATTTTACAGTCGCTTTTAAAAGCTAAAAAAACATAGGATCTAAGGAGGTCTAAGTTTTCTAAATTTCCATTTAAACACTTTTTAATATTTTAAATTTCCGTTATTTTAATTTTGCTGCTTTTCAATTACTTGCATTCAATTCACATATCAGTTAATATTTTCTTATTTAACGTATATTTACTTTATGTTTACTTCCAATTTCAATTTTCTTTCTCGCTTGGCAAATTGATATTTGTAATTATTTTAAACATGCTTTTAGATACGTTATGCAAAACTCCATAAAATCGTCATAATTAGAAGCAGGAAGCCGCCTAATACACATATTTAGAAAACCAAAACTTTTTACCAAGAGCTGTATTCGTTTTGCACAAAACACTAAATAAAGCAATTTCTTGATTCAAAATGATCCGATTTTTTAAAAAATCAAGAGGGCAGATAGAGATGGTCAACGTTAGATGTTAGCAATTTACGTTAGATTAAAATAGATTGTTAGTCATAACATTAAGTGTTACCACGAGAATATCAAAAAAAGATACAAATAAATAGGTAAAGAAAACATGATATTTGAGGAATTTGTTTATTTATTGCATATACTGTGTATGCTTGTAGTTGAAATGTTTATTTCTATTAGTTTATTTCTAAATAAAGCAATTTCTTGATTCAAAATGATCCGATTTTTTAAAAAATCAAGAGGGCAGATAGAGATGGTCAACGTTAGATGTTAGCAATTTACGTTAGATTAAAATAGATTGTTAGTCATAACAT
>JAWQRJ010000016.1:0-40946 GCA_033557515.1 Diorygopyx duplodentatus
TATCAACATTTTGTAATAGACAAAAAAGCTTCTATAAAGTGGTCTATAAAATGAAAAAAATCACGTTTTTGTGATTTAAAAATTATAGGGGGCGAACCATAAATCGGTTCAACTTTATAAGAAAAAATGCGATTTTTTCGAAATTTTCAAAGAAAAACTGTAACTTTTTAGGGGGCCATTTTTGGATACAGCTAAATTGTAATAAACTTTATTTACTTACTTATTTTGGCCTTTAAGGAAACGTCGTAAGTCATATTTAGGTACACGGTGTATATTTTATGACGAAGTATTTTTATAGTGCATTAGAGCTATCGAACCTAAGTAGAAATGGAGAAATACTTGGATAAGCAAAATAAAGCTTATTTTAAATTATTTTTGTTATTTTTAGACCGGTTTTAATCACCAAACAAATGATTTGGTGTTCAAGAACCAACCTTATTAGAAGTGTTAAATGCCATTTCTATTGCTATAGATCAAGAAGCCGTAATGTCCAAAAATCACAAAAAGCAGAATATTAGAAAAAGATTTTGAATACGCCTATAAATAATTTTATGTATGTTAGAACGTTTCTTTTATATTAAATTCGTTATTTGTTCATTCAAGAGGGTATTTATGTTATTGTTCTTTTGTTTTCATATTTCTAGCTGTTCAAGTAAATCCGTCTTTTTCCTTTTATTAAATTGGTGTAGGATTTTAGCATTATCAAAGTTTAAATGGTGGTATCCAGTTTCAAAATGATGTTTATACAAAGTAGAAGTTGGTTTATTCTTGTGATCATAAATACGATTAGAAAGATTACGACCCGTTTGCCCTATGTAAATATTGTTACAGTTATCACATTCTATGGAATAAATACCGTTCTTATCTAATGTAGGCTTTAATTTTATTTCTTTAATTTTTGTATTTTTCGGAAATAGGATTGTTGAAAATGCGATACATGAAAGAACGAAATGCAGCTATTTTTTGAGAAAGGGGGGATTCCTGTATATGTCGAACAGCGGCGAATCTTCTAGATTAGTTATATTCAAACCCAAGATTTTTTTATTATGTTCTAATTCTATAGAGGATTAAGATTTTTATCTATATTTTTAATGTAAGATAAATAATCGAAAATCAATTGTACTTTATTTTTCAACCACATTTCAAACATTTTCAAAACAGGCAGGTAGCAACAGTTTTATTTCAGAAGAATCAGCACTTTTAGTATAATTTTGCCCAAGAAATTATATATCGATAAAATGACAAAAATCTAAAAAAACAACATAAATCAGTGTAAATAAATAGCATCTACGTGAATTAGTTACCTTTCGAACAAAACCAAACCAATCTATATTGGTTTCTTAGTATATTGTTATAATAGTCGCAGCTTTAAAAAAAAGCATAAGAAAAAAACAACTATGCGTCGAAAAGGTTTGTTTACCTTTCATACTTTGGCATTTTCAACAAAATTCACCCATTTTCAGTTTCTAAAAATGGCGTTTTGATTTTGGTTTTGTACCACAACTATTATGTGCTATCTATTTTAGATAGCATAAATGAAGGTTGAAAAAATGTCTATCAAATAATTATACGTATAACTTACTTGATTAATTAATGATACCACTTCATTAAAGAGCTCTATATCATCCTTCAATGTACCACTGGATATTTATAGAACTTTTTTCAAATACATTTTCGTACAAAATTAGACGATGACTGTTGAAACTAAAAATTAATTATGATTGATCGTTTTAAAAATACAAAAATGTTTGATTAAAGAACAAATGCTCAATCTTATACTATTAAACGCGCTAAACGATGATGAGTGCTGAACGATATTTGATCGAATTCAATTCGAGGTCAATTTTTTCTTTAATCGAATGTTAGCCAAAAACAGTTATTGCCCATTATTTTGTAACTAGAAATACAATCGGTTTTCAACTTTCATTCTAATATTTTCAAACATTTGCTTTGCTACGGCTTTACACGAAGCATTTACACCCATTCATTTCGGCATTTGCCAATTAATAACTTTATGGTTTAGACCTTTAGAGGGATCTAAGCCATAAAGCTACTAATTAGCAAATGCCGAAATTTACAACCCCGGTCCGTAAAACATAAAGCTAGGGAACCTTTATGTTTTGCTGATAGTGAACACATTTCATCCGTAGATTCTGCAGATTCTCTACACAGCAATTATTAAAAAAAATATTTGCTTCAGTGGTGAGCGTTCATCTCAAAGGAGTAGTTAATAAAAAAATAATGATGATGGTTACAAGGGGATTGTAATTTATCGATTTCAATATTTCTTACACAGGTGTAAAGTACCTGTTAAGCCTTTTAATTTAAGGTATTACAAGATGGTTAATGCTAGGGTAGGGGGCGCACCGAGGATGACACATAGTGGATGTGACAATTACACTGCGATGGAAAGTCCCCCTACCGTGTAATATTCTTGTTTTAACATTCCTTCTAATTAAATAACAATGTACACCAAAAACTCAAACCGTCAATCATCTCATGAAACAATACCTGGGTTGTAACAACATTAAACATTCAAAATAGCCTGTTAATTGCTACAATGCAATTAAATCTACGTACCCATTGTGAAATACTAGTATATTTTACACGACTGGCATTTATTTTCACTGTATAAACGGTAAATTGTTACCACAGTGCCGGCTATAAACCAAAGCCCACTCGAATAGTTAACCTTTGTTGATTCAGGTGGTAGGAAACTCAACACTCGTACAACGACATTTCATTATGTTTAACATCCACGTGAAAGTCTTAATAAAACCTGTTGTTAACGTGTCCGGTAATAGTAATATTTATTATACTGTGTACTTTCGTGTTGATGCCAGAAATATACTGGTGAAATTATTATAGGCGGTGATGTCATTTTGATAAACTCTTCATAATATGACTTTTTCCGAGTGCGGAATTATAGTATAGTGTGCATTTAAAGCAGTATGCAAATGTCGAAATGCCTAAAGGTTAGATATGAAGCAAGATGTTGTATGTATCTTTATTGTTAATCTTGTTGTGAAACATATAGAAAATGAACAAAAACTATTTGAATAAATTTATAATATAAAGACATAAAAAATATTTTGTCGAAGATCAATGAAAAATAACTTTTACCTTTAAGTCTTTTTGCTCCGCTACTGATTTATGGTCATTAGTACCGCTGATGTATGTTTGGTTGCCTAACACTCTTGGTTACGTGAAACTCGAGAATTTACGAAAATGCGGTAATTTCAATTAAGTCATGACTATTGACAGTTGCAAAAGATACTAATAAATTGTAATACCTTTGCCCTTTAAGATTTACTAATTGGCGCTAATAACACTTGATAATAGCGGTGAATGAATGAAGTTATGCCAATTTACTCGAATGCGGTGTAATTAAGTTAAACCGCATCGGTATTAAATAAATAACCGAATAACCGGTCTTTTTCTTCTTGCAAAACGTATTAACTTTGAAATTGTCAACAAGAGAAGCAATGGAGATAAGACAAGACCTGAAGCCGGAAAAGTTAAATTGTGTTTGTCAAAAGGAATATAAAATGGCTTTTTTAAAAGTTATAAAGTGCTTTTATTATTCCAGCCAGGCTACCGCGAGCGAATTCGTTTTCTTTGTAAAGCGATAAAAGGAAAATATTTTCAAAGGATATCTCGGGGCCGACCTCAACTTCGTCCTATGGAAGGACGAGACGGTGCCATTTGTAAAATAACTGACGGCATTTTTTACGTTGTATTGGCAACACTTGAACAGGGGAGGTCTTAAAACGTTTATTATGTACCTAATTGTTTACTGTCGTTGTGCTTGAAAGCAACTTTGTTGCAACGCGTCTGTCGTTCATTTATCAATGCTACTAAAATTAAATACACTCGACGGTGAAAGGAATACTAAATTTAACTCATTTCTCGTTAAACAAGAAGGCAAACAAAGCAAAACCTCTTTGATATGGTAATGGCTTAAATAATATATTCCTTTTGATCTCAGGATTCAACAGAGGTAAAGTGCACGGATCCTTTTAGTTTTCCTTTTTAAATATCGAGTTTAGTATATTAAATTCTCTCTGTTGAGATGTTTACATCGTAAAGAACAATTTTGCTTATTTATTACAACCAACAACATATCCAAAAAGCAAAAAGGCAGAGTGAAAATTTTCAGAAATACTTAATCATTTTTCTTACTTTTATTTTCTTTCTTAGTCTCGGAGTTTTATTATTACGGTTAAGTTAATTAACTAACTTAAATTTAACCTCTTGATGCATTCATCAATAGGGAAAAAAATACCAAAACAATATGATTTATACCAGAGAAATTGCGTCAGAACCGTAAATGTTATCATATTACAAATAAACGTAGGATAAAGCAAATACTAGACACTTATAAATACAAATACTATAAATAACTGTTAAGTAACTGTTATTTATGTTATATTAAGATGTGTGTTATTATAATTATTGTTCTTACCGGCACAGCCTAAGTTGTTGTATGCCTTACCTGAAACAAAAATTAAGTGGTTTAAAAATAATATATAAAAATTCAATTTTCATTTAATTTACTGAGTTATTATTAAGTATATTCAGATATAATAAAAAAAAACTCAATTTTTTTTAGGAGTAACTTAAAACTGAAATAGGAAGGTTACAAATTAAAAATCAACCAAACATAAAAGTGTTGACGTTGTAGGGAAACTTTCAGAACCAGTTGGTTTAGTCTGAAGATGTTGACGATGGTTGACGTCAGTCAGCATAACTATGGCGGATCTGGTCAATAATCTCTACCAGGAAGTGAAGAAGCGTAGATAACACTTATTCACTTACTGAAAGCAAGAATAAAGTTTAGTCTTTATGATAAACATATTTATTTATTCTGCAAAGTATACTGCTGTTATATTCAATTAAAGTCATCAGGGGGATAAAGAATTTAGTGACAAAATAATTGGATATTAGTTCGTTTGATATACATTGAAACACATAGTCTTTCAGTGTTGGGTTGGGTTAAATATTTATATTGATCTTTTATTGGTATAAAAGATATTTCATTGTTGTGGTAACCAATAACATAACAACACAGTGATAATGATCTCGCAATGAAGCTTTTGAATGTATTAGTACTCCAATAGTTTCGAATAGTGATACCACTAGTTCCTGTACGTTTTCTCTACAACACAACGCTATATTGCATTTATTACTTTATTACATAGTAGTCAAAAATAATTCTTGCAACAACACCCACTAACAGAAAAAACAGTTGTTGTTTTTTGCAAAAGCTGAGATTTTCTGCAAGAACCGATAGGAAATTAAAAGCCTTTTTGTGTGTTTTCAATCTATGATTTTATATTACTATTTTTATCGGTTAAATAAATAAGAACTATACTTCGTTTGCTTCTCTGATGAAGAAATATTTTTTCTAAAAACTAGATTTAATCAAAATAGAGACCACTTTCTCCTTTAATTTCAATTGTGAGGTTCCAAAATTGTTGTTCCAAATAAAATGTATTTGGAACAACATTATTTTCAAAATGATTCATTGTTTTGACAAGGAAATTTATTTCATTTAAAATTGCCCAGAAAATTGCTATCCATTTCGTATCTAGAGGGCCTTGTAGAAGTTTATTGAAGGATAATCCGTCGAATATGAAGCAAAGAGAAAGATGGTTGAGGGATAGAAAGGATATGAATTTTACCGATTTTTGTTCAGCAGATTTTTTTTAAATGCAAATGAGTATTTTCAGTACGCTTAGCAAATTGAATTGTACTATTACAAACAGAGATTATAAAGATGGAAGCAAATGTTACGTTATTTGTTTAGTGAAATTGATTTTGAATTCAAATCTGAAGTACTTTTTATTCTCTATCAGATTTTAGTTTATTTCCAACATTTGTGTAAGGATTTCCTTCATAATACACTAAAAGACGTTATTGACAATGTCCATTTTATATTTTTATGACACATTTTGTTGAATCAGATTTTGTTATCCAGTTCCAAGGAGAGACCCTTCCCGCGACTTTTCCTCTCGGTATGTTCTGTAAAAAGGATTTTGCCTTGCTGGATAACCCTTTTGTGCATTCTATAGATGAGCTTCAAATACATTAAGACAACATTTTAAAATTAAATGTTAAAATAACCTGGAGGAGTATTCAATAATGACAAATTCACAATGTAAGGAATGGAACCCTCCAAGTTGAGAAGAAATATACCATCAAATAAGCCCTAATCGATGAAATTTCATCTTTAAGTTTGGCGAATAGGGAATATATCACTAATAACGCAAGCAAACTTTGAAAGCATCATATTTGGCTCCAAGGTTAAGCTAAGCAAGGAGTGGCGTACTAAACATTTTTGATTGGATATTTCTAATTAAAATCAGTAAATTAAACACCAAATATGGGATTGAAATATATAAACAATACATGAAACATCCCAGAAATAAATTCGCTATTTATATAAATTTTCTGTCCATTACTGATTGATATCAGTCTTTACAGGATTTCAAAATGACTGAAAGTTCAAAATGACCTTTTTGATGAAATTTAATCAGAACTTGAAATTGTTGTGTGCAGAAATTCACTTAAAATTACACGGAAACTTCTTGGAAGCTAGTGATCTAAACATGTTTATGAGTTCTCTGGGTGAGAAGCTTCTTTGTGGCCTCCTACAGATTCTATATTCTTAATACGCAAGTTTTGTCTTGTACATGAGAATTTCCCTACCTAGCTTCCAAACGAATGAAAAAAATGAGAAATTAGGAAAACTATAACGATAATATTATCTTGAGGGAACCAGAATGAAGATTCGTACCGAAAGTATCCAATAGAACCCAAATTTTCAACGAGGGCTTTAAAACCCTTAAAATTACACGGAAACTTCTGGGAAGTTACTGCTTTAGAGATGTTTATGGGTTCTCTTCTGGGTTCTTCTTCTGGGTTCGCATAAGACATGGCATAAAATATTCGGGAAAACAATCAATTTACTTCATTGCATGCAAAAGATGACAATTCGAGACCAGGTATGTTAGATAGATGACACATTGTGGAAGAACTAGATAAGGAATGTAATAGAAATTGAAAACTATTGTGTTTCACAGCTCACACATAAATTTATTATAAACTTAGATGACAGTGAATCTGATTCCCGCGAATTTTGGATCAGCGATGACGATTAGTTTACTTGAAGTCAGGGTTCATTCATGTAATATATTATCAGTTTTTTGTATGTTTTTAGTTAGTCGTAATTATACAAGTTGTTATATATAATTGTTATGTCTATTGTATTTATTTTTATATATGTATGTGTTTCTGATACAGAAAAAGTAGAAGTACATCTCAATAGCCAACAGATTGTAGTAGACAATGTTGACAGAAAGACTGAAACAGAAAACTTCAGCTAAGCTGACGCCAAGATACAGTTATATTGTGTTCATTCACTGCATTTTATATGCACTAAAGAAGCTATTAAGAGTAAATTAATTTTCTTGAAGTAATAAATCAGACCAAAGAGTAAGAGAAAATATATAGAGAAAAATCAATCTCAACAAGAATTGTAAAATTGCAAAGAATTAGATCGTTGGGTCACGTTTGGATGATGGACCAGCAGAGAATTCCAAAAGCAATACTTACCAAAACTCTTCTTACAAGTAGATTTAAATGTGTTTTATTTAATTTTCTACTCTTCCTCTAATGTTGACATTTTCTCCCAATGTATTTTGGGAGCTTTATCACCAGCCTTCGATTTATCGTTAATTCAATATAAGTGTAGAGGAAACTACAGAATTCTTGTTAATTCCTAACGTTGAAATAACATTGTGTTATCAGAAAGTCATTAATACCTTTTATTTAATATGTACTAAAGGCTTTAAGCTTCCAATCATTTTAATACCGTAAATGCACTATATCAATCTGTTTCGATTGTACTGTATATTAGACCTTCGTTCAGCAAATCAATAACATAAATGACCCCGTAGCACCGAACAAAGAAAGAAAACAGTCATTAAGAGTAATTAAGCTTTGTAAATTCGAACACCATTAAAGTCGATCTGCTGCAAATATCGATTTCTTGAATCAGATAAGTAAGGCAATGTTTATTAATATGATGATGCATCAAGAATATAAGCTCGAGCATTCAGAGCGGATCTTCAGCCGTCCTCCGAATTTAATTTCAGATAACTGAACGTGCCAATGGTGTAGTTGATGCGCACGTTTTGTGTGTTCACTTGGCGTAGTTTAAAGAGCTTCCCTGCACCGTCACATACTTAAAATCTATTAATAAATGATACGTGGAGTAACGCACGCCTCACTGGTGGGTGGAGGGCCGCGGAACGTGAGAGCATGTGACAAATCGCACGGTTGCCCTAAAAGCTTCCTTTGTGTTCGCTGAAGCTCGATACATTACCATAACATTAACATAATACAACAAATGGAGCTTTTATATTTTACGTGTTTTTGTGAGCGCGCCATTTGCAGTTCGAGAATTAATGTCCTTTACTCCGATGGTATTGATTTTGAAATAAAACAAAAAGGCAGTTGAAAAGCGAGGGAACCTAACTGAAACAAAATTCAATTATTTCAATGTTCTAAGTGGAGTAGCTCGATGGTAGCATAACAGTAAACTCTTACGAAACATTTGGTTTATTGGTTTGTTTAATTTGCTAAATGCTCCTGAGATGAAGAACAGATGTTGACGTAAATTTATATAAAAAATAGTTGGTTATTACGTTCGAGAAGATTATTTTATGCATGATTACTTGCTATTTAAATTTCTGTAACTCAGAATTTCTTTAAAAATGACGAAGAATGACTCAACAATAACTCAGAACAACTGTTTTGAGTGATTTGGAATCGAACACTCAATAAGACAATACCTTTGTGTTTGTTTCAATTATAATTTCATGATAGAATGCTTCTTTTGTGAAAAATGGGATGACGTAGTCGTTAAATATATACAGGGCGAATAGTAAGTAAATTGAATTGATTGATTAGTTAGAAGCGTATTTTACAATTTTTTTAAGTTTGACCACTTGAACACAGTCACAGCACTATAGTGAAAACTATAGTGAGATATTTAGTTAGAATTGATTAAATGTGAGATTAACACATTTATAATGAGCTCTAGTTTCTTCCTTTTTAAGTATTTTTCGAAATTCTTAATCAATTCCCTTAATTCCTGTGGATTTTTTACCGTGACCAGAACTTTTCATTTCCCATAACTGACAGAAAATGCCACAGACATTTTCTCTCTATTGTAGCGAAAGCTGCCTTCTGGTCCACGAAAAACGCATATACTTTCCCTCCAATTTTCTTCAGTTCTTTGTCAATTATTCTGTTGGGTACGTATACGTTATCCATCGATCCTCTTCCTTCTCTAAATCCCATCTGCGTATCCGAAAGTATTTGTTTTTCCTCTATATCATGCTTTACGTTTTCGTTTAGCAACATAGCATATATCTTGTATGCTATATTTAACAATGCTATTCCTCTATAGATTTTTACTTCCTTTTTGTTCCCCATTTTAATTATCGGTGTTATTATTCTCTTTTTTCATAGATTCTGTATTCTCTTCTATACTTGCATAAAAATAGAAATTTATTTTGTTTTCCATGATTTTTTTTAACAGACGGTTAAACTAGAAGGTTATTAGGGGATTAGATTGCATTGCCATTCATTTAATGTTAATTGATGTCGGTAATTCAGATACTTGATTAACCATACCGTAACAGTTTAATCTATTTTAAAGCTGAATAGGTAATTTTTCACATTTTTCTTTACTTTTAATATTCTTCATTATAAAGGATGATTTTTAATTAGTTTGTTTCCTCGTTTTGGCGTTTGAAAGTTTATTTTTAGCGTTAGTAGTGTAGAAAGACCTGAGAAATTCGGTGCTACACTGTTTCTTTAAGATTAACCCAAATGTTTTGTTGATTTATGTTTTAGAAGATGAATTGTCAGTGTTATAATACACTTATAATTTCTCTTGTATAACTGTATAGCTCTACTTTTGTGTAATTAGTCATATGGTTGCCCCCAAAAGTTTAATTGTAAAGTTTTATACAGCAGAAATTAATCGATAAAGGACTAATTTATCATTAATCATTAATAAAAGAAATAAAGATTTAGTAAATCTGTATTTGTGATTTAATCCACGAAAGGAAGGAGAGTAATGATTTTTACTAATTAGTATGTTTAGAAACTAAATTTAGATTTTTAACACTTTTATTAATCTAAAGGACTAATCAACGTGTTAAAACTTGTATTAGTATAAAGGACTAATAAAAGTGTTAAAAATCTAAACTTAGTTTCTAAACATACTGATTAGCAAAAATCATTACTCTCCTTCCTTTCTTGGACAAGAAATAAATATTAATCAATGTCTAGATTGATTTTATGTATTTTTCTAAGCGACGTATTAATTCTATTCTTACAATAATGAATTGTATTATTTTTGACAATTTTTCAGTTTTTAATAACAATAAGCTTTTCAATAATGAATTGTTAGTGTTTTATGGAATAAAAATGTAATCCTTCCTCGTTTTGCTTTACTTTTTTTGTAAAATTTATAATAGAAGCATTCGCCCTGCGAACAACATGTATACACGTCATTGCTTGATTTTAATTATGCATCCTGTGAGGGGGTTTCAAAACTAAATTCTGCAGTTAATTAATTATTTAATTAATGAAATCCTAGTTATTGGTCAGTAAATTCAGTAATTTTGATCCTTTGACTAGTTTTCATCCCTGAAATATGTAATCAAGGAAATATAGAATTGGAGTAAGCCAGACTTTTATTTACGTAGTTATTTTACCGATACAGGAAATTTTGGTAGCTATGCAAACAAGAACTTAAGAAATGTGTCATAATGAAGTTATTTAGTTAATTTAGTGTATATACTTTCTACTTTTGTTTTTTCTTAATATAACTATTGACTGTTTATAATATTATTCCAATTGCAATTCTCAACAAGTTTAGCTAATGATTTTTTTTGTTCAAAAATTATTAAAACCGCTGATTTGTTTTCTTTATTTGAAAGAACATGGTATATGAAGTATTTAAAAAAATATTAGGATCATGTTGGAAGATATACATTCAGATTTTTATTTTTGAAAATTTTCATACAGAATATGATAACTGTCAACGAAAATATTTTTTATAATTATGTACGATCCTGCATTGAAATAGTATTTTTTTCTGAATTTCTCATGGAAAGAACTATAACTGGTAACATTTTCAGCTTTCTATCACATGTAGCAGCGAAGACATAACATTCTCCAGCTCAAAGCATATACCATAAATTTAAATTGGCGATGTATTTTTCTTTACAACATTTTTTCTTTACGCAAAAACAAAATCTAGGAAAGCGAAACATATAATGTTAAAATATAGACCAAAAAATGTTTGAAGGGAATCAAGTCAAGAAAAATGGAAGAAACGATTAAATCAGGAAATTATGGACTATTTCCATACTATTTCTCAATCAACTATTTCAAAGGAAATAGTTGATTGAGGAGCTTTTTGTCCGTTAATTAAGTAATAATATAGAGAGCCCAACTGCGCTGTTTTGCTCTAGCACTATAAAGATCATGGACACAGATCTTCATCATTCGGATGAACAGATGGATTAACTGAATATCTTAATTATCCGAAAAAAACGTTTGTTTAGAAGATTTTGAATTTTGAATAGAGCAAAAGAATAGCTACATTTTAGGAAGATAAAATCAGGGCGGCGTTGCATGTATATTGAGTTTCAAAATGAATGGATATATAAAATGATTTTTTTTTGCAATTAAAACTAGTTTCCATTAGTAGTTAGTTGCGATACCGTTTTTGATACAGCATGAAACATGTATGTTTCATGTTGTGGCTTACTTAAGAAGTGGTGATCTACAACGTTGTATATCTTCAAATTTTGGGGACGATTGCGATAAATTTTATCTTTCAGGTTACCAAACAAAAAAAAATCAGGCCATAACTAGAGAGATTAATAATATTACACATCCAGTTTTGCAAGATGCTTTTTGAAAGTGTATCAAACAGAATTCATTTTGAATCACATGTAATGGATGAGAGGTACTTTTTTTTCCCGCTGCACTTAGGCCCCACCGGATCCCTTGTGCATCATCACCCATCCCATTACCATTTCAATGATTTATGAATAGAAAATCTTGAGGCACTGCATCCAAAAGAGCCAGAATAGTTTGCAATACAGTACGCTGGATAATAAGCACTTAAATTACAATGCCGAAGTTTTTGTTTCAGGTATCAATAAAGATACTAATTGCCAAACTGTACTGTTTACCAGTTCGACGCAAATAATTCACCCGGTTGACAATGATTTAACGACTAATGAACCTCAATTACTGTTTGTCATTGTCGAATTGATTCGCCACGATGATGCTTTGTCCTCTATGCGAACGAAAACCCAGTTCCGAACAAATTAACAAACACCGTCAAAAGCAAACAGGAAATGTGTTTATTTTGGCAACACAAAAAGAGCTTGAATTATCACTCGTGCAGGCATTCAGTGTATGTTTATTCTTATTTCGGTGGTTGTGTATTAATCCGGGCCCCGTCTATAGTAAACAGGTAATATTTGGTGAACGTGTTTTCGAAACCTGTTCTTTGGTAAACGTGTTTCTTGAAGGGGAACGGAATAGCGCATCGTGTACCATCTCTCAGCCAAATAACCTAAAGAAACTATGTACTTTATAGAATGAACACTAATTAAAAATACAAAGACAAATAACATCCCATTCCGAGATAAATTGAAAATCCCGAACTGCGTGAGGCTCACAATGGAGCACTGTACGCGACAACTTTGGCAATTAGTTAAGTTTATTCAGTAATAAAACTTACCAGGGAATTTCGCCGATGGAAATTCAACACAAGGAAGGAAGGGAGGGATGAGAGGAAACTTCTTCCCGAAAACTGTTAATAAAATCCGTAAACCAAATACTGCGGCGCACTAGTTTAAATTCAGCATATTATTAAGGTCTTAAGAACTTTGTTGTTAAAATTGAACTGGATTACGAAAGAGGCTGCTGAGTGGTTACCCTCTCCCCGCATCCTTCTGTCACATCCATCTCACTTCGGGGTAGGCATCTATAGAAGGGAGGGGCAACTCCCCAGCGAGATGGAGGGTAAAGTACTGTACAAGATTACATTTATAACGATTATTCAGAATAATACATTATGCTTGTTACGTAAGCATGAGTCATAGCAAGGAATGATCATAGTTAGGAGTATTTTTGGTTGGCAACTACTGTTCACTTACCATTTGCATTTCTCTTGCTTTCTCCAAATTGTAAATGTAAAAATACATATATTGATATTTTTTGGCTTACCAGTGATCGCCGCGTCGGTGAACTCTCATAATGACGTATTTCCAGGTGTGGTGGAGGGGGAACCCTATATCTCTATTTAGGTGGAGGTTATTAGGGTGTTTATGGATGCATCTAATTTTTAATAATTTTTGCCATTTGATTGAATCAGAATATCTGATTCAATCAACCATTCGGTATCTACGTGTTATTCTATCTGATTGTGAGTTCTGATGCTGAAAGTAATAGTAATGATGCTGAAAGTATTTATAGTTCACCAGGTTTTATCAACATGGTTGAATTTCCCAAACAGAATTGTGGATTATTAATTGATCGAAATTCCCAGCTTTATCATCAATCAGTGGTAAAATCCGATAATATTCTCTGTTTTTATTTTGCAGTTGCTCGAAATACTTTCGGGTTAGTTAGACTTCTGTCAACTAGATTGCGGAACACAATGCTTCTAGTCGCTTATCGTCTGTTTATTTAGGTCATGACTCCGCGAAATTACTAGTGCAAACGTAATCTACTAAATTGAAATTTTCAGTTTACTGCTCTCGTACATCTAGTTTTCATGTCTACAACGCAATACGAGTTTTTCATGGATAACTGACGTGCTCTACGGTCACTAGATACTGAACAGATATTTTATGGCCATTGGAAACACACGTTTCCATTTTCGTACTGGGATTTCAATTTATTGGAACTCGTAATACTAAAAGAAGGTACGCATCTTCCTCAGCCAGATATCTTTTTAATTAGAACAATTGACCATTAGACCAATTGCCCACAGATTTTGTTTTAAATTTGAAGGCTTCATCGTAGTTCGAACTTTACTTAGGAAATCTCCCATCTCTAATAAACTACCATTTGTTCATACCTGCGGATTGCGGATAATTCGAAACCATGGATGGGCAATCACAAGTAGTAATCGCATCTGCGAAATCTCCCACAATAGTCCGGCCGTGGCATCGCCAACAGTATAACTTCAACATTTTTCCTCATGCAGCGATGCACGTTCCCTTCTGATTACTATAATTATCGAACAATAAGGAGGCTTATTTGCGATTCCATTATGATAACTCCGTAAACGTACGTATTATTTGTTGAGTATTGCACAATAGACGTTTTAGAGTTCGTTGGCCTACTTGTATAACATTACTGTGCGAGTTTTTCTACTTCGTTAAACGAGTTCTCAACTTAACCACACGTGGATTTTAGAGGTACAATTCTGCATTAAATACAGACTGAAGCATAGGTCATTACTCTTGTACAGCTCTTTGAAAATTCTTCATCTTAACTTTGTTCCTTCAGATAAACAATCTCCGTTAAATATTCTTCTGAGCATGTATATTTTATCTTGTGTACTTTAATTTATACCCAAAGTTTTCAGTCCAGAAGCATTCTGCCAAATCTGAAAAAGTTCCCAAATTTTTTCAAAGTGGAACCCTTTTTTGATAAGAATTTTGTTGGTGAAACTTCTTCAACAATGAGCAGGTCGAAGTGTATTTGTATTGCAAAAATCAATAAGCCACACACGAAACGAACCGCTACATGATTAATAATTTTCATCATTCATCATGATTAATTATTTTCATCCCTTCACTAGTCCATTTTACTTCTACTTCCATCAATGACTACCTTTAGCTTTCTACCTCTTTTTAGAATTAACATTTTAAAATTGTACCAACACGACTACTCAAATTACTAAAAATAATATGAATTTGTAAGAAGAAAATGTTAAGATTAAAAAGCATTCATTAAACTCGGTTGTCGGAGTTAACTTTGTAATCACTTCTGAAGTTTAATTATGTCTTGAGAGAAGTTTAAAATCGCAAATAAGAGCTACCCCCTCCCGCCCCGCCGTGAATTATGGCGTCCTCCAGTGCTCGCGAAACTCGGGGCAGTTTTATGACTGAAGTTATGAAAAGTGGATCGCTTTATAAATAACAATAAATTTTATAATGTTTCCCCCCAGACGCTCTTAGGCACACAATCGCGAACTTGTGACGTTTCTGTAATTGGATTCGATTCAATCTGCGCTCGAATGCTTACTTATTCAGAACGCTAAGAGGCGAGGTATTGTGAGGAAATAGGATTAAATTTTTCTTTTGGAAAAGGTCAAGCGAAATTACGCGAAAGTTATTCCCAACAAATTCATGAATACGAAATTCCCTTCCGGAATAAAGTATGAGGATTAACGCCGGATGGGGTCTGTTTTAGAAACGCTGACTTTTACCGCGCCCCCCGTCCTCGCCCCTTCTCGGGGACTCCCACCACACAAAATCCCCGACCCACCCCTTAACCCCAGAATTCCATCTTCTATGCAAATTGAATATGTACTTACAGGCAGTTATAATTCAAGATTACAGGGAGTAACTTATAACTTTGGGTGGGTAAATATTGATGTATTTGTTTTAGGAGGTTATGCAAAATAATTTCTATGTTTAAATTAACAGCGAGGATAAATTGGCATTGCATCAGATTTGTAATCATCATTTATTGTACTCATCAACTTATTGTCGACGTTCACTTTGACGTCAAGTAAGCTAGACAAGTCAGCCGATAGATCACACCAGCGTTGTACAGGGAAGGCACTCTGCCAACTAGATAGCGAGTAGTATACGCCATGTTGTTTCTAACAGTTGTGTTCACAAAAAAAGTGTCAAAAATAGTTTTTGTAAGCTTTACATACGTTAAGATTTACTTCACATATGTCAAGAATATGTGCAGATATACTCCCTTTGGAGCAATTGGGGAGCAAATCCTACCCTTTATGTTTGATGGCAATCTATAACGAAAATTGTTAAGTGGTAATAAGGAATTTTACTCTTCTGATTGCTTTTTCTCTTCAATCCTGCAAGGTTTGGCAAGTTTTTATAGCCATCTTCAAGGGTATTTTCAAATTATTTACAATGTGTTTGGTATAGTGTCTTTCCTTCTTTCATTTGTTCGTATTGTAATTGTTTTATTTCGTAATTGTTTTATTAACTTGTGAAATTCGACGAATTAAGCAGGGCATTTTGATAAATTACAGAAAATAATCAACTCCACAAGTTAATCTTTTCTGTTGTCTGACATTTTATTTTAAAGCAAAATGTCAGACAACAGAAAAGACGTAGGAAGTTCTAAGAGCAGAATAATAACAACAAAACTTACACAAATTCACCAAAAATAATACAACATAAGAACTACAAAAACTAATACCAGACATCAACTAAATAGGACATTTTGATAAATTACTGAAAATAATCAACTACACCAGTTCGACGAATTAAAACAATTGTAATACGAACAAATGAAAGAAGAAAAGACTATACCAAATACATGATATGACCAAAAGACCGATAAGACAAATTTCAACAACGTCTTTTCTGTTGTCTGACATTTTGTTTTAAAACAAAATGTGAGACAACAGAAAAGACGTAGGAAGTTTTAAGAGCAGAAGAATAACAACAAAACTTACACAAATTCACCAAAAATAACACATCATAAGAAGGCCCAAACTAATAACACCTGACATCAACCAATAAGGACATTTTGATAAATTACAGAAACTAATCAACTCCACGAGTTCGACGAAATAAAACAATTGTAATACGTACAAATGAAAGAAGAAAAGACACTATACCATGATATGACCAAAAGATCGATAAGACAAATTTTAATAACCACCACATTCAAGTAAATAATTTGACAATACCCCTGAAGATGGCAATAAACAAGATGTAATGTTGAAGAGGAAAATAAAGCAATCAAAAGAGTACAATTTCTTATTACCACAATGAACAATTTATATAACGAAAATATTTCTAGCTGTATAATAGTTGCCTAATTCAGATTTTCCAATTCGATGACTGTGCTTCTGAAGCACTGCATGTAGGATCATGGCTTAAAAAGATAATTAATTCCTCATCTTCTTTTCCCAGTACTTTTTTTAATCGCTTGATAGATAATAATAAAAACCCCAGAAGTATAAAGTACTTCACTGTCACAAAGAAGGAAGTCCATTTGCAGACACAATATGGCGGACTGGCAATCAAAAGATTTGAGAACTGATTATCTATCTGATTAACTTAAAATTTTCATCACGAGTTAAGTAACTCGTGATGAAAATTGAAAGTTAATTATTAGAACGAATGAGTTGAAGCAATATGTATTTCGTACATTATTTCCTATGAAACCCTTCACTGTTAGTAAAAACGGTATAATTCAACTCAAAGATTATGGTTAATAGATAGTTATATTTTTACTTTCTCTCATACAGAAAAAGTAATACATTCGGTCCAAAATTTTGATGGTGAGATTTTCCCATATCTGGACGAATTATGGTATTCCAAGACTAATGATACCATTTTTGGCCATTGATCTATCCGTCTGTCCGTCCGTTATTATGTGGTCCACACTTCTACTATTTCTAATCATTTTAGGTAAAAAAAGTTTCAAATAAAAGCTGCATGATTTTCATATATGCAGGGTGTCCCATTTCTTCTACACACTATGCAACTTTAGATTTTTAAATGGAACACCCTTTTGGGTTCCTTATGGAATTTATGGTCTATTTTATGAAACATACACTTGGCCAAAGTCGCACCGTTTAGAAGTTATTCCTAAAATAAATCGGGGGTTTAGATGAGAGAAAGTCGTGTGATTGACACCCATTCTTATTGTGATTTTAATCACAATATAAAATAGTGTGGAAATGTATTTGACGTTTTACTGTCAGGTTTTATTACGTGTAGAATGTCAAAAATTGAGACGCGTAAATATCACAGAACAAGCATATTTATTATGTGTAAACTGCAGCATTAATCTATTTTGAAGTCCACAACCTAGTTTGCGACAAATTAAACTTTTCAGGCACTTGTGTAATAGAAAGAGAAGAAAATTTGTAATAATGCATTTTTTTTTCATGGGCACAAAATGACCCCCAATTGTGGTACTTTATACATTATACATCGTTGTTCAGTTGTTTTAAGTGAAATGGGGTGCTGGAACTGACGTCACAGTCAGTTCTTAGCAAATTCTTCAAATTGTCAACTCTTCTAATTGAAAAGAAGTTTAAAAATTGTGATTTCGTAATCAAATGATACAATAAACACAAGTCGTAATCTTTTTGTAACAGATTTTGTTAGATCGACGCTTCTTCGGAATTGAAATCAACATTTTTGGTTCATGTGTTTTACATAATATTGAAAGGGGGTTGAAACTGACGTAGATGTACATAATTAAACAAACATAATTGAACAGGTGAAGGATTATACCTTCTATTTTTGTATCATGTACTTTATACATCTAGAGGGCTTTAATAAATAAGTACCTTGTAGGCAGAGCTATCGCTCGGCTTTATCAATGTTTAGTCTGGTCCCTTTGTATATTTTAGTACCAACGGCGTCATCGTGCGGTCAACCCTGGTAAACCGCCAGGTTTGAGTTAGTTTGACCTTTGACCACACGATGGCTTGCTTGCTCGGTCCGCAAGCTATTATAATGAGCAAAAACTCATTTTATATCTTAGCATGATTTTATTGAAAGTTGAGACCTATCTCAATCGATTCCCCTCACCGGAATATCTAAATCCCTGCAAATATCACCCACGCTAATGTCTCCGTTCCCGAGACGATACCGACAAATAAAAATATATACAAGATTAGCTCGTTTAATAGAATTAGATAACATAGTGGCGCCAACTTGCGCCTTGGAAGAAGTTTTTGCAGGAAATTCTCTGAAGCTAAAATAAATTTAAAATAGTAAATAGTAAAGTATCCACCAGAAAATTTAATGAACTTATAACTATCAAATTAACAAACAGCAAATCGTAATTTACACTATGTCAATTCCTGTTTCAAATTTCAATTCCTGTTTAGTTTAAACACAACGTGCAACTAAACATATTTTCCTTCACAATTTTATAGACTTTGTTTAAAAACGAGAATATTTAAAAAGCTCCACATATTTTCATTTTATTTACTTATACCGATCGATTTAGTTGAAAAGAATAACATAGAAATTACACTTTCTTATGAAAAAAATAAGAAACAACGCCTGCCATAAGGTTAATATTAACACTAAATAACTGAATTGAGAATTGGCCAATTTAAAACATCAATTAAGGTCACTTAACTTAAATCGTACAGCGCACGGCCTAAATTTCTTAAGACACACGCGTAAGAAAAGTATACAACGCATATTATTGTTTAGTATAATATTAAGGATATAAATTTCTCCTTCCTACTTTTCATCAAGTCCCAAGTATGTCAGTAGGCCGTGAATAATCCTGGTCGAAAAGTAAACAAATTTAAAAATTCAAATAGAATGGATAATCGGATCTTATCGCACAGATTTCACAATGTACAATACGGTAATTGTGAAAGACTTCCTAATTTAAATATTTCCCATCGTTTATCTCGAAATGTAATCAGTAAGAAAAGAAAAAGATCCCAACCCGGCAAACTTAATAACGCGTGGCCAGCTGTCGAAATAAATTACTTTCTATTTTTTCCCAGGCTGCGGGTATTATGGTTCTTCCGGGAACGATGTAATTTCGTTATTTTAATACTTCGGCCGTAATAAAAGACATAACAATGTTGCCTTATGTGGTA
This sequence comes from Diorygopyx duplodentatus, assembly GCA_033557515.1. Classification (NCBI taxonomy): domain Eukaryota; kingdom Metazoa; phylum Arthropoda; class Insecta; order Coleoptera; family Scarabaeidae; genus Diorygopyx; species Diorygopyx duplodentatus. The sequence continues at coordinate 19,910 of JAWQRJ010000016.1, forward strand.
GTTGTGTAGTTGGATTGATTTCAAATCGATTCGATCGAGCATAACTGAAATTGAACGTCGTTGCCTGTATGATATCGATTTTAAGGGATAAACTCTAGTGTATCTTTTTGCCTCATTATACGCTAGGTTCCAGGAATACCGACGTCGACATAAACGTATTGAAAATTTTGTATTGAGGTGAGGTCTGATGTTATCGCGTTACTAGTTAGAGAAGAACACAATCGGACTTCAATTATGGACATTTTAATGAGATCTCTACCAAATATAGACGCTGGGATTTTTTAAAGAGAGTGATAGGCTTGTTTTTAGTGGCCTTGGCATAAATTACCAATACATTTTTTATGACCATGCATCAGGTGGGATCGATCAGACAGGAAACATTAATTTAAATATGACGTAATTATCTACATAAATATAGGCTTTACGAGATTTCAGTTGAGTGAGCAGTACTTCCTTTAAAACATAAACAAAACTCTATCAAGCAGAATCGCCTGAATTCAATGAATATTAATCTGGGAAAGATCAAAGGAAATAAAACGGTTTACAACCTTTTTTATGTTCCTTATAATTCAAGAGTCTGATATTTGAATAGGAATGTTGATGAGGAATGAAAGTTTGATTTTCTAATTTACCTGTTGTATCAAAGAGTTATTTCACATATGGATTGATTAATCTTTAGGCAAAGACACCATGTACTAAAGAAAAAAGACTAAAATGAAGAATACCTTGCTCAAACCCCAAAAATACCTATATACATATAACAAGTAAAAAAGAAGTTTTCGTAGTTTTTATCATTAATAAATGTATACTATATCCTTGTTTTTCATGTACGAAAATACTCATGTCAACGTGACTAATATTATGCATAGCATAAAGATAAATTTTCAAAATTATTCTAATTTAACCATTTAAACGTGCGGAGGATTCCGTCGGACATTTTTCCCATTAATATTCATCAGCGCTTTAATTACATTGTCTTCCTGTCACCGGCCAATTTAATCCTTTTTATTTATATTTATAACTCCACGGACTAAACTGAAACGCACGAAATTTTCGCCATATCCTCGTATTTATTTTTCGTCCATTCCAGTCAATATTTTTCCTTCCCTTCTTCGACACGTCCCGTCCTTACATATCTAATTTAGGACGACCTCTATTCGTCTTTCGTAAAGTTCGTCGACCTTATCGCCGCAAGAGTCTCAACTCATGTAGTTAGGGGGAGTCGACAAAATCCAATCAGAGTCGTATAACTACAGAAAATCAGATATGGAAGATATATTGCCACTCAAAATCTACTCTCCGAAATCTTTTTATCTTTCTCCGTGAATTCGATTGATTTAAACCCGAGTGAACCTGAGTGTGCGGAAAGATTTATTATACGCCACACTGTGTTTTTATTACTCTAATATTCGATCGACAAGTCGTTATTTACTTTCTATTTTGCGTTGGACTAACTAGATCGCTTTCCCTTTCAGCATGATCGATAATCGAAATGCCAGCGGTGATAGTGCACGTTTCATAATTTTAATTAAATAAACAATAACGTTCGCTTAAACGATCTGAAACAGTTTTGTGATTGTGCAATATCGACTCGAGAGGAATTTTTATGCCATTTATGCGATTTCACGTAACAGTTGATGAAATATGCATTAGCGACAATCTAGTTCAAAAAAGTTGAAAAGTTTAAATCCGTGGTCATTTTATTGCCCCTGGTGTTTGACATGGGTATTTAGATTATTGACGCACCACAATTGGAAAGTAGATACATTTGCGGTTGACCGTTACAATTACCATGCTACTTTTTGTAAATAAAACGTTTACATACTTTAATCGAAGATTATATAACAGTTTGTAATACAATTAAATAAGTCATATAAGATACATTTATTTATGAGTACTGAGTCAGTGTTAATTGGCTAGAAACAATTAAAACTGAATAACTTTCTGCATAACCAACGTTTTCGAGACCTTGGAAGAAACTATCAATAATGAAAACAAGGGAATAACACTTCCTTGTTTGTTTTTCAAGAAGTTGCATCATCAAGAATCTAAGAATAGTTAAATACACAAGCGATTGTTTGCATATCTTATCTGTTCAAAACACGAAATGTCATCATTTAAAAATAATTTTATGCCAGATGTTATAATTCTAAAGGAAAAACAACGTATCTGCTTCTGCCACCCACCATTTGCTTATTTCAGACTAACATCAACACATTTCTTTTCTACAACAGTCTTTTAATTGTAACTAAATTCACGTAAACTAATATTTACACAAATATTAGTTACGTGAATTTAGTTACAATTACATATTCTTAGTTCTTTAATTGATTGTCAATTACAAAACAGTGTATTTATTCTCTCGTTTGCTACATATGAAAGTGTAGTAAACGGTGTAAAATAATTGGAATTGAATATACAAACGAAGTGTTAATTTAATTCGCAATGAGGTAGGTGCTTACTTTTACATGGAAGTTTATTTGTTCCTAAATATCCCCTATTTTTTGACCCGCTTGAGGAAGTTATGATTTTTTAAATATTTTTTTCGCAAATATGTAGTAACTGTTCAAATAGTATTAGTGATATTCGCACCATCATTCACAGATTTTTTGTAAAAATTTAAGGGGTATCTTACTGTGACAAAAAATCGGCGACATTTTCAGGAATTAATTTAAAAAAAAATAAAGCATTGAATTAAATTCCGAATATATGTAACAACAGGAGCTGCGTGTAAAATATTTTTATCAAAATATATCAATATTTGACAGCGTAATCACCACAAAAGCTGATTTACCCCAATAACAAAGCATTTTAGGTATACGATATTCTGCAGAGAGTTAATATCATTTGTTTAGAACAATCCAAAAATGTATAGAAATAAAAAGGTTTTTACTGAAAAAAATGACTTGCTATTTTTTTAACGTCGTATTTAAATAAATATTTTGAACACCCTGTAAAATATTTTAAAAAATTCAACGAATTCCAGTAAAGGTTTGCCATCTGTTTAACGTTGCCAAATAAATTTCCTCTATTTACAGTACTTATTGTTTTACACGTCATTTAAAAGAGCACTGTAACTGTCACTTTTGTTATTAAAACTGACATATCTCAGGAACTGTTAATATTCAGTAGAGGGAATGTAACACAAAGTTGCTTTAAATTTTAACATAGAATTCAAAATTGCAATAAAATACAGGGTGTTTCATTAGGAATAAGCAAGTTGAGTACCACTTCCGGTGTAACCGGAAGTGAACAAAAGTTGAAAATATTTTAGTTAAGACTGCCGTACTCAAAAACCAATAATCCTAAACTTTCAATGTTCTAATTTATCTGATTCTCCATATCTTTCTAATGAGCGCTCATCGTGCCGGACCCTGTATAAGTAAATAAATCTTTGAGAAAAATCACAGGCAATTATCAAAAATAATCACAAAATCATTGCACATAGAAACAAAATAAAAAAAACAGGCCTCTGATTACTACAAAATTAAATATTTATAATTTTTGTTTATTTGACATATAATGTTAATGAGAAGATTGCTGCTGTTGTTCTTCAATTAACTTTTCAATTGAAGGTTCTAAATTAGTCAAGCTAAGTCGGAGATGTAAAACAACCGAAAGCCGATTTCTAAATTTATTTTGTATTACCGTCATAGATGAAAATCCCGCTACACATAAATATGTTGTTGCGAAGGGGACTAACATTTTCATTGCTTTCTCGTATAGAAATGGATATTCATTTTGATCCAAAATTTATCTATAGACATTGTTGAAAAAGAAGGAGGGACTCATATTCTCCGTTACTTAAATTTAATTTACTACTATCATGTGTTTTGAAAGGATTTGTTATCAACAAATTCCTTTCACACGTGGTTTTTGCAGATGGGAAATATCTTTCGAAATTATTGTTTAAGTTAAGTTAGTTAAGATTGTAACTGTTGCCCAATGATTACATTTAATTTTTGATAAGTTTAAATCGCCAACTAAAGAATATCTAGTTTAGTTTTGTGAGTTCCAGAGTTAAGGAAAACCATTTGAAATAAATTCAAAATAATTGATTTTATTAAAACTAAGTAACGATTTCCCAACGCATTCTAACACTACTTACAAATAAAATGATCTTCGCTAATATGTTGTTTAAACTTTTAAAAAATATCTGGTGTGAAACACTAACACGATTTTCTCTTACTTTATTTGAATTCTCTGTATATAACATACAGAGTGTTCCATTTAAAAAACTGAAGTTAAGTAACGTTTAGAATAAATGAGATACCCTTGCATATATGAAAAGAACTCCTAAACATCTGCATACGTGCAGATAATTTTAAAATGTGCCTTGTGCAATCTCATTAACACTCCCCTAACTCATTTTTTAAGTAGTGACAGAGCAATGATCGAAGGACGAAGTACTAAATGGGCACCCTGTATGTAATTTTTATAATTAGATTATTTGCAAATTGCTTATAGTATAGAACAATGTTAATTGTATCAATTTTTATATAGTGCATGATACATAGCTTTCAACGTAGGACTGCTTCTTCTTTTAGGAGATTAAATAAAAGTAACGTTGAAAAGTTTGGTATTAAATATATTTTTATATTTAATAGCAAAGAAGAAAATTTCTACATTTATTTTTAGTAGATTGGGTGTTGATGTGATTATTGCTGAATATTACAGAAAAACGAGGCTTTCTGTTTCAGCTTTTTACTGACCCCCCTCCACCCGTTATGGTTTGTAGTATATTATTTATTTGTTATAGAAATTTCACTACTCAAGTCAATTATAACGACTTAAATTTTATCCGTGCAAAAAAGAAACGTTGACTTTCATAAACAGTGTTAAAAGCAAGGCAAATTTTTGGTATTACAGGTTATTGTATTAATATAGAAAAAATAATAAATTATGTAGTTGTAAGATTTATTGCATTATAAATAGTATAATAGAGAATTACTAAACCCGCGTAGCACTGTATTAGGTCTTTACTTCAATAACAAGTAATCCCTTTGACCCTTTGAGGTGTACTCGTTTAAAATTATGCAGAAAGTTAATCAAACAAATCATGTAAAGCAATGTGCTGTAGGAATTGTCCAGCAAAGTGGTTGGTGACAATCCCGCCATGCAAATTGCCAAAATAATTAAACATAGACTGTTTAAAATTTGAAGACATGAATGACCCTTATCTCATTAATAGTCATCATGAATAGTAAAGAAGAAATTGTAATAGCCCGAGCTGGTTATATCAGACGAACGACTGCCGAAAAAAACTAAAAAGGATAATATAATCTGGTAGCCGTTCATAGTATATTATACTATTCTCTTTTTAGGTTGTTCCTATCCACCTGTACATTTGTATTCGAAAAAAGCGAAGCTTAGACAAGAAAAATAGTACCAGATAATAAGGCACAGAACATTGTCGAATGTAATCGTTAGGGAACAAGCGAAAACACCTGTTAATACATCAATATACAATCCCAAGAGTAGTAATGATTATTTTAAAGAGACATGGGTGGAATTTAAATAATTTTAAGAAAAATCTATTTTTGGTCATTTCAGTGATATCATTGTTTATATCATCTTTTTTTAACATGTTTAGCTATTTCCATCCCTTTATGAATTAATTTAATGGAACTGATATCTATACTATGATTGTGGGTTAGTACACCTATATAAATAGATGAATTACTATTTTAAATGTTCTTTAAATCTAATATTCAACTTTCATCCGGGCTGACCTATACAAACTGAACTACAATCATTACTATTCATAATACTTCACTATTCATCAGAAATTTTGACATTCTATTAGAATGAAACAAGGTGACAATATTGCATTTGGTAAGATTTTGTTGTAATTTTGTAGAGTAATTGTGGTTATATTTAAAACTATAATTAATTAAGTTAATTGCATTATATTTAATTCTAAGGGTGTCACCCCTAGACAATTAATGCCTCTTATTGTGCATTCTCTCTTATTGTTATTATAAACAATTTGTAGATCGTTTATATTGTAACCGTTGTTTCAAGGGAAAAAGAAATACAGCAAACAGTTAAATTGAATACAGCAGTTGTATTTATATTGGAATTATATTATTGTTTATTGATTGTCACGTCTGTGGTTTTCTAAAAATATTCACTGTGAAATTGTTATTGGCCAGGTATTTTTTGATGCTTAAATCGGTGAAAATTTATTGAATTAATTTCTTTTTCTCTAATAATAACGAGTTTACTCAAGTTGTTAACCATATTGTAAAAAGGTAGAAAGTGAGCAGCACCTTTTGTAAATAATGAAAATGTCATCTACATATCGACAGTAAAAATCTATGGACGTAAAGTAACAATAGATTTAGAGTAAAAATATTATTATTGGTGTGAAAAAGCATTGACACTAAATGATCTACATACATGGCTTGTTCAATTGAAACATATCTTTGGATCAATGATCAAAGATAGGTTTAAATTGAACAAGCCCAGTATATATTGGCTAGAAGTCCTGAAAGTCACGATCCCATAGGTAGGTCGGTCAGTCTTGGATTGTGTAAGGTTTATTTAAAAATGTGTTTAGTGACTAAATGTACTAATATAATTGACTAAATGTAGTAATTATTCTTTGAGTCAGTAATTCTCTGTTTTCTGCATGGTCTAAACTTTTCAGTACGAAATTTTTGGTTAAGTTTATGGTAATGTCAATGGGTACATTAGTAAACACATAGTTCATATTTAAGCAGCTTTTGAGTTTAAGAGCTTTTCTTGAACTTATGAAGGATAGTGTCATCTGGTATTTTTATTCTTAATTTGCTGCTACGAGTATTGATATTTGATGTAACGAGTGTGAAAATCTTCTTTGTGTAACTTTATCAAACATTTTGTGTAATCGATAATTAAATTTAGGTGCCCCTTCTTTAACAGTGTTTTTATTTTTTTATGTAATTTAGTTAGTAATTATTATTTTCTTCTCATTGAAAAATGTTAAGTTTTTTTTTATATATTTTTTATTTAAAAGTAATGAACTTTTGTAATCTCAATATCCCCCCATAGCTTTTATTTAAGATTAAATATTGACCGATTTTGAGTTTTTGAAAGAGAAAACGGAAGAAAAATTGCGAAAACAAGGAACTATATCATTCCGAAGTTTCAACGTGTTAGATCGTTTTCAGGACTTGAGTAAGATTAGAGTTTTTAGTAAGTTATAAAGTAAAATCATTATTTTAAAAAATATAATAATTAATATTTTTATTTTTCTGATTTTAAAGTAATATTAGTAAAGACAATAATAAACAGAGCAATTTCACAAATGCAGATAGCGTGTTATAAAATAGACAGAAGTTAACGATACTGTTGATTGTATTTAAAAAAAATAACGGGGTCACATGTAACCGAACACCCTGTAGTCACAGGGTATGTGATACAGGGTATGCACAGGGTGATTCAGAAAAAGTTTCTTCAATTGTAAGGGAGACTGTAATTTTTCTTTCAAATATTATAGCATAGTTTAAATCTTCGTTGAATATAAGGATCACCTTGTTAATAGTGCATTTGGTAATAGTTTGGTTATGGAGTTATTCCACTGTTCTTGACGAAATTGACGTGAAATTTGAAATAGCTCTAGAATTAATTGCGACATAATACAGTCAGAAATAAATTAGCGGCCACCAAAATTTGCTTCCATTCGGATTAGCATTTGGAATTAGCACTGATTTTTTCACTACCCAAGGAAGAAATTTGGGTATAACCTAAAGTTTTAGTTTCTCTTTAATTACCTATCTACAGTATACAGTAAATTATAAACTTCTTCAAGCTTTTCAGCCATATTTCTTTTTTTAGAAAAAGCTCCCTTTTAAAAGAGCTCTTTTAACTAAAGTAAGATACTGAATGACTGTTCGCTTTTTAACTCTAGAAAGTGTTGTCATCATTATGAAATGATGTTTCCTTAGAAACACTGTTTCCCTAGTATATGATACTAAGGAAACAGTGTTTTTTCTTCTGGATTAACTTCCAAATTTACCTTCTTAGTGACTCAATTTTTCGAAACGATTTCTTAGTGACAACCTAAGAGAACTAAGAGTAACTTTCATGTAAAAGTTCAAGATAAATAAACACCCTAACACCCTATAAAAACAATAATAAATAAGTGATATTTGGGTATTATATTTATAGCTTCGTATTTATTTATTTTGTATTTTATTTATTACTTGCATTCTCTATTTTTTAAATGTGGAGTGATTTTTCAACTGATCTCTCAATTTTTTCTCAACTTTTTTATGCATTTTCAGCTAGCAAAAATGATTTAATTTGGAATACTTAATAATTATTTCTCTTCTATTTATCTCTTCATAATTTTAAGAGCTGTGCTATTTTTTTATTATTTGTATTTTTATTATTGGTAGTGTTTTTGTAAAACTACATTATTACTATAAAGCAATCAGGTTAATAGCCGTTGCAAAACTAAAGTAACTGTTGAGGCAAATAAATCCATTAAGACGCAAATTGGAAGCAACGAGTTACAACATCTTTAAGCATAAAATGTAATACTTCAAATCTCTAATCCGTGTTACTTGCAAGAAAAACCATTAAACAATAATTGCCTAACGAAATAAAGTGAAGCCATTTCAATGTGTTCTTTTTTAATCGCACTCTATTGATCAATTAAGTTAAAACCGATGCTTTGGCATGCCTAAACAGCCAAGGTTATAAAAAGCTGTATATTATATTTATTTATATTTATAAACTGTTTTGCGCATGCACGTGAATGTGATACTATTAAGTCAACTTTGCATACTCGGACTTATTTTAATTGGACTCAACGTTAAAATAAATAATAACGACCCGTTAAATTGCATGCAAATGCGTGCCATTACGTATGCGGGAATTTAATCCGCAATCAATTAAATATAACGTATAAATAACAATTAGCATACAAACGCACTTTTGAAACCCCTATTGCCGCCGAAAATAATATAAATTACAATTCGGTTTATTTCGACTGGACGTGGGCTAATTTACGGGGTGCAACGTTCGCAATAACCATGTGTAATTACTTCCAGAGATTTCAATAATGCCCAATAATAACGCCAATGGCAATAACAATAATAGTCGCGAACGGTAATAACTGCCGATTGTTCGCTTTAATAACGTGCGACGTTATTGCCTAATTAAAAACGACTAAACAATTTGGGACGAAGTTCGACGTCGTATAATGATTGCATTGCGCGGCCAATGTGCATTAACGTCTGGTAACCAACGAGGTGGAAACAGATTGAGCCAGTCGTGGGATTTCTTGGGCGAGCTGTATGGGCTGGTCCGAGGCAATTGTGTTTCGGAAAAAGGTGGTGCCCAACATCTGTTATTGTAACGCGCAATCACGTCAAACAGGTAACGTATTGTAGCTTCGTGGCCTCAAAGTTACCTCTGACCTTGCTGAGGTCATGTGGTGTGGAGGAAAAGCTACGAAATGATGAAGGAGCTTATATGCCACATAAACGAAACAATATCTAAATCTAATCACCATTAATGAAACAGTACATATATATGTATTAAAATATTAAAACTTTGCAAGCATTAAACATTTAATCTACAATTTTGTCATTTATATTTGGTTCCCTATCTGTAATTAAAATCCTTAACCGGACTCAAAAAATTATAAATAAACCCCACTATAGCACAAAAACTGTATCAGATAGAGAAACAATTACCGTCAACCGGGGGCACTTTGCCCACCGGGGAGACTTTTGCCAACTTTTGCAAAAAGAGTTTATCGTTGTCGGGCCCCGCCTTATTCTCCAGAATGATAAGAAGCCCGCCAGCGACGAGAAAACAGTGTGCAGGAAGGTTATCTTTGATCCTGCTCGAATGTTTATCAAGACATGAAGTTAAGTGAATTATATGGTCAAACTTCTCATCGCCCAGCCAAACAACAAAACAAATAACTGCAATTGTTTATATTTATTGATTACTGATTGTTCACTGTGGTAAGCTACGAAATGAATTAAAAGGCATGTTGTACATGAGCAAGAAACGGAAATTTTCAATATCATAGAAAGATATTGCAGTTCCTTTAATGGAAAAGTCAGTAAACCATTCCTGAAGCTTTGGAACAGTCTTGTTGTATACAACTAAAAATGTATTCCTTCTTATATGGCATTCTCCATATTTCTAACAAGAAGCTTCTTTTCTGGACATTGAGGTAATTCGAGATTATCCCAAAAGACTTTTAGAAGACGCAATTCGAAATTGATTTCTTCATCTAAACGTGGAAGATTCATTTATCGGGAATTTGTAGATGTCAGTAACTATAGAATTGCAGAACTAGCATAAATCTTGGATTAGCAGCTTCTCCTATCTTCTAAGTCAGCCTGTAGGCAGACTGACATAGAAGATATTGCAGTTCCTTTAATGGAAAAGTGAGTAAACCATTCCTGAAGCTTTGGAACAGTTTTGTTGTATACAACTAAAAATGTATTTCTTCTTATATGGCATTCTCCATATTTCTAACAAGAAGCTTCTTTTCTGGACATTGAGGTAATTAGAGATTATCCCAAAAGACTTTTAGAAGATGCAATTCGAAATTGATTTCTTCATCTAAACGTGGAAGATTCATTTATCGGGAATTTGTAGACGTCAGTAACTATAGAATTGCAGAACTAGCATAAATCTTGGATTAACAGCTTCTCCTATCTTCTAAGTCAGCCTTTAGACAGACTGACATAGAAGATATTGCAGTTCCTTTAATGGAAAAGTCAGTAAACCATTCCTGAAGCTTTGGAACAGTTTTGTTGTATACAACTAAAAATGTATTTCTTCTTATATGGCACTCCCCATATTTCTAACAAGAAGCTTCTTTTCTGGACATTGAGGTAATTAGAGATTATCCCAAAAGACTTTTAGAAGATCCTTATACACGTTGGTCTCTCCTATACTTATAGAAGCCCCCATAAACGTTGAAAAAAGCTCCAATACGAACTGTTACAAAGAAATTGCAAGCTTTCTTCGTAATAGTTCGTATTGGTTATTTTTGTGAATGAAAATTAATAAACAAATAAAATTATTATTCATAATTTCTAAAAACGTTATTTTTGCAGAAAGTATAAATAAATATTTAGCAATATAAGTGGGTTTTTATTGTACAAGAAGCAAATATGAATATGCAAATCATGATGATGCAGTAACAATGAATAATAATTACATCAGCGTTATTGTTATCATAAAGTCATTTTTTTAATGAGAACCGGATCTAAATGTGTTTACTGTTTACGTTCCAGCGTAAACTCGATAATTTATACATACCGGATAATTCAAATCGTAAATATTTTACCAAAACTACTTCTAAACTGGGACACCTAAATATCCTAAATCGAGAACGAGGTCAGATATAATTGACTGAATTCCGACGTTTTAATAAATAAATACACTCCGCCCTAGAGCTTCCGAGACTTACGAGATCTCTTTCAGTTAGAGTAAGTACCATTAAAAATACACGTTACAATTTGCTAAAACGCAAACTTAATGCACCACTCCCAGGCAATATATATTCCGCTAACTATATCGTTCTAGTCCGGTATAAATCGTCTTGCTTAAATTTAACAAATAAAACCCCGTAGGTCATTATTTAACGTTGAAACTACGTTTCTTCCCCTTAACACTTGTACTACACCGTTGCTAGTCAACCATTAGCAATAAATCAGTAGATAATTGGATTCTGGAACGATACAGAAAGTTTCGGCCACGCGAGGCAGGACGCGAACACAATCGTCTCTCTCTCTCAAACCGAATCCCAAAGCAGAGAAAAGGATGTCACTAAATTTACACTCCTCCGTCGCATATTCATGACTTTAGAATTACGCTAACCTCTGTTCTCTTTTTATTAACCCTTTAAATAAAGCAATTGTTCAACTAAACCACTTGCCCTGAAGCAATTAAACTCTTGATTTTTTCCCCTTTGGACCCTGTTTGTCTATTCCGAAGCCAGCCAATTTATCTGCAATTACTTTGATTAATAATATGAATAGAAGAGTGCTGGGTGACTTAGAGGAAATGAAACATCGCTGTAATTATAAGAGAGTTAATGGCAATTGTCTTTGAAAATGAACATTATACGGTTTTGGATAAATAAAATGTGAAATTCAAAGACAATGCTGTAGAAAGGAATATAAAAATCCGCTACACTATTGCTGGCAGGATCTTAATTTGTCTGAAGCCTTTCCAAATGAAACGTGAACAGTGTGTACAAAAGAATAGGCTATGATATTAATTACTTTTCAGTATGGTTCAGTACAATAAAGTATTATTTTATGGACCGTAAAGCAGCGTTATAAACTAGCTAGTAATACTCGAAAGATAAGTCAACAAACCTTTAATTAAACAATTATGAACAGTTGCTTAATTTAACTATTTTACAACCTTCTTTTGTGACTCATGTACGTAACTACCGTTAACTTGAAGCTTGGGGGAAATTATATGAACGTTACGCTTTGATGATTTCATCAAGTAAGTGCTTGTCCATTTTTAGATATATCGTGGCCATTTCATAGAGACAATTCCAGCTAATTCAATATTTCAGTTATAAACTAAAGTCACAAAGCTGATGACGCTTATGAGATACTCTGACTTATCAACTCTAACTTGTATTTCTACGGAATTAGTTAAAGACTTTAGGCTTTAATACTTATGTGAACAATGGAGAAGATTGGTTGAACAGTTAAGAGTGCAGTCTACCCTACCTTAAAAGAATTTCAAAATCCTGAGTTTATTACATTTCGTAGGGGGCTCAAATTTTTTTACTGTAATATCTTAAGGTTTATAGTGTATTAGGAAAAGTAGCAAAAATTAAAAAAAATTAAATTTGGAAATGGAAATGACAAATGTACTGAAAAAAATAATAAAAATAAAACGATAAATATAGTTTAAAAAGAAAGATAAAATTCGCCCTCGCTATAAAAATTTATTAATATTTAAAGCATCATCCAGAGTCCAGTGTATTTATAACATATGAACACAAACTAAACAGACTAGTGCGAAAACTTAAAAAAAACATTTTTTTCTCTTGTTTCCATGATGTGAAAGATACAGACATTAAGAATATGTTGTTCAAATTTAAGTAAAATCGAAATGCTTCTAAAATGTCTAATTTTTTTTCGATCAAATTGCAAATGATTTGACCTTCCCTAGTAAAATTCTTTGGAGTGATGAAACTCGATTTACAAATAACTGCATTTACAATCGAAATAATTACCATTATTGGAATAATGAAAATCCGAAAATAGTTCGATAGTCACGTTTTCAGGAACGATTTGGATTTAACGTGTGCTGCGGCATTTTGGGAAATCGTTTAATAGGTCCATTTATTTTTAACGAAACACTTAACACTCAAACAGATATCTTGAACTGCTGCAACAGGAAATTGAAGACGTGTTGGATAAAAATCTCCCAATTCAAGAGGAAACTATTTTCTTTTAGCAGGACGGAGCCCCGGCACATAATTCAAGAATTGTTGCTGAATATTTAGCAACAAAATATGGAAATCCGTGGATTGCAACGAACGGTCCCATATGAGGGCCAGCGAGATCTCCGGATTTGTCCCCACTAGACTTTTTCCTGTGGGACCATATAAAAAATGTGGTATACGGAATGAGTTATAACAGTATTAATGATTTGCAACTAAGTGTCATACAGGCTTTTAACAGCGTTAGTGTTCGTCAATTAATGTATTGTAGAAAAAGTATCGAAAAGCGTGTTACCAAATGTTTAGAAGTAAACGGCCGCCATATTGAACATCCTTTGAAGAAAAATTTTGGTTTATTGTTATTTAAATTTTATTAAATTTATTAAATAAGTTTATTAAATTTTGGTTTATCGTGTTTATTTTACCATGTTTATTGTTACCATGTTTATTGTTACTATGTTTATTGTTATCATATTTAGTAGTCTGTTACCGTGTTTATTGCTTCCATGTTCATTATTACCGTGTTTATTGCTTCCATGTTTCCTTTTTTTGCAATTTATTGACGTACTAAATTTGAGCAGTTTTTTCAGAAAATCTTTTTTCTTTATATCTACTAAAGCACAAAAGATAATAAATACCAGATATGGAGTCTTTTGTTTTGAAAACAAAACACAGTTCCTAATCATGGATAGTGTGATGTAGGGTAACATCTATGTGGATTATGATTTTTCTTCATATCTCCTAAACTATGAAAGATAAATACCTCGAACCTTATGTCGTTGGAAAGGGATACAATCAAGTAGTTTAATAATGTCAAAATCCACTACGGTTTCTATTTAAAAAAATACAACTTTGGATCACATCTCGAAACTGGTGCAAGGTAAAAAATATTTTTATTATCTATTCTACAGAATGGTTTGATATCTATAACTTTTTCCGTCGAACTTTTTTGATACGATAAATAATGTGGAAAATAATCACATTTGAAGAACATGACGACTCATTCAGGATATCTAGTAGGCGATGCATTTTTTGGGATGCATTGTTCTATTTAACCGAGTCCGCAGGTCTTACCGTTTCCAAGATACCAATGGTGAGCATCGAATTTGGGATATCTTTGGTTGGAAAATTTTGGTTTATTGTTACTATGTCTATTGATATCATGTTTACTGTTACTATGTTTATTGCTTCCATGTAAATTGTTACCATGTTTATTGCTTCCATGTTTCGTTTTTTTGCAATTTATTGACGCACTAAATTTGAGCAGAACTGTTTTTCCAGAAAATATTTTTTCTTTATATCTACTGAAGCACAAAAGATAGAGTAATAAATACCAGGTATGCGTCTTTTGTTTTGAATACAAAACATAGTTCTTAATCATGGATAGTGTGATGTGTGTTAAAATCTGTGTGGAATATGATTTTCTTCATATCTCCCGAAAGATAAATACCTCGAACCTTATATCGTTGGAGACAGAAAAAACAATTTTGGGTCAGATCTCGAAACTGTTGCAAAGTAAAAAATATTTTTATTATCTATCCTAGAGAATGTTGTAGATATCAATTACAACTTTTTCCTTCGAAATTTTTTGATACGATAAATAATATGGAAAATATTCACATTTGAAGAAAATCACGATTTTCAGTTTTTTCAGAATATCTAGTAGGCGAGGTATTTTTTTTTGGAAAAACAAAAGAAGGTCTGGACACCTTAGATAAAGATCCCCATATTGTTCCAGTTAACCAAGTCTGTAGCTCTTACCGTTTCCAAGATACCAATGGTGAGCATCGAATTTGGGACACCTGTATACTACGTTGTGACACAAGCATGGAAAATGACACCGAGTGTCAAACTTAGAAACTTTTTGAGGCACAACCTGTGATACATTATACTTTATCTGAACGTACTGAATTAAGCAAATTCTACGCTTAGTCTTTATAACGCTAATAAAGCTAAATAAGCTTTATAATAAATTTCCATTTGCAGTTGGCGCTGAAATTCAAACGCCTGTCTCGCATACTTTTGCAATTTGTTGTCACTTGTGACAGCTTGTCACACTTGTCACAAATTAATATTGTTTAATTTGAGGAATGTCATTAATAATTTTTTAAAATGACCGCTAATGTCAGTTCGGAGATCAATCAAAGACGTGTATTTTTTTTTTCAAACCCGACTCCAAATGGACATTTATTCTTCCAAACGTTATAACTGTCAAAGCAAGTGAAGAATTAAAAAGTTGAAGCCACTTTGATGTATAGTAGCAAAAAATATGTAACAAAAACTGCCGATTTAAAAAAGAAAATTTGATATGACATACAGGATTATTCACAAGTTTCTTCCTGATGAAAAGATAAATATAACAAGAAACACTGCGACAGATATTCATAATAGATATTCATAGACAGAATATTCATAAGTTTTTGACCTATCTTAATTGTTTTTGCTATATCCGTCAATGGCAGGATGTGAATCCATTTCTTTAATTTTTTTTTTAACATTTTACAGTTCATGTTAGCTGAGGATTTGAAAGGACACCTCGATTCAACAAAGAACTCTTGTTCTAAAAAAAATCAAATAAATCCAATTATTTATCGCATGCTAAAAAATATGATAAATGCAAATTTTACTAGAGCAGCCAAAACATTCACTGTGCATCCATATGCTATTTTCAAGACTACAATTTTGTGTGAGGCAGAATTAATTTTAATTTATTGGATTTGTATTTCTCTCTTGATTTTGGTGAAAATGTTTAAAACTGTATTCGTATACAGGGTGCCCTGTCAGGGGGGATTTGAATATGGTAGGAAGAGAATTAAAAGATAAAATTATTTTCAATAAGCCAGCGATTCCGGTTATACAGGAAGTTGACAACAGCTTTGTTAATTTAAATGAAATGACCCCAATTTTATTTTTTTGCTTAATCTACATTCAATTTTCGTAATACGTACCTCAGGCCTAATTTTGTTTCGTAATAACTATGCAACACCGGCAACATTTTAAAAAATCGAATTTTCATAATGCCTGAAATGTATCATTTTCCGATTATTTAAGGGGTATCGAGTTCTTCTTGCAAATGCTATCCTTTGGCAATATAATCATTTGTTGTAAATTGGGTTGCCTACAAATTAGTATCAATTTTGACGTTTATGTAACTTAGGTTGATTGATTTCATATTTAAGGTGCAAACTTAATGCAGGTATCAATTGGAAATCGAGTTATCAAGATATTTCACATGTTTAGTTCTTGACAACGCTGACAAGTCCTTACTGTGTTCTAAAATGGGAACTAATAATTACTCCAATGTTGATATTATGAATTTATTTATTATTCATGGTCAATGCTAACAAATAATAAGTAGAACGTGCAGGACATTTAACGAAAAATATCCGAATTTGCCGCCGCAATAATTAGTTTAGCTAATTAATTAGTTTTAATTTTTTGCATGACCTAACACTTCCTTACACTAAAAAAAGTTACATACTTCCACAAATTATTAATATTAAAATATATTTATACTTCCTGAAATTCATTACCACTCCGAAATTAAGTAACTTTCCTCATATCCGAACTAGTGCGAACAAACCGTTAAGTAAGTGCCCTGTGGTTGCTCTCTAGTTAGTCTAGGATTTATTGCGCGAAATTAGTATGCGTGGGCTGTACATGAAAGTAGCTCGGTTTCCATTTGAAAACAAAAGATCTCGATTAACGAACTAGACCGTTCACTTAAAGTGTTATATACTGTTGCAGTTTTCAGCGGGAAACGTTTAGCCATAAAT
Organism: Diorygopyx duplodentatus; assembly: GCA_033557515.1. Taxonomy (NCBI): domain Eukaryota; kingdom Metazoa; phylum Arthropoda; class Insecta; order Coleoptera; family Scarabaeidae; genus Diorygopyx; species Diorygopyx duplodentatus. The sequence continues at coordinate 37,121 of JAWQRJ010000016.1, forward strand.
ACCAGCAACGACGTAAAAAGCGCCTTCTGTACCGGGGACTTGCTACATTTCGAGAATATTAATATTGCCTGTACCGTTATCTAACGGATTTTGTATTAGAAACAGCGCGTATAGAGACAGAATGGCAATTAAGTTTTCTTTTTATAGCGTTTACACAGTGTTTCAAAACAGCTACGGACGGAAGAAATGACCGGTTGGATATCGAACAATGGAATTGATGAATGCGTAGTTATTTAGTTTCACTTCCTATTCCTACGTGGCATTGATGACCTAAAGCTAAAGTTTCTCTTATTTCCTTATTATATATAACTAACTGTACTAGTATTATAAAGATTTCAATATAATACTTTGTTCAGAAGATATATTACTTCCTCTTAAGTTTACATGGTAAGAGAAATTCATCATAAACTTATCACTATAAGTATTTATTACTATTCGCAAATTCACCATGACATTATGAGCAATATTAATTCACTAATTTAAATCATTACTCTCAAGAGTTGTGATCGTAATTATTACATAGAGACCTTCATAAACAATATCTTATAACAGTTATTAAATTTACAGCGCACTTAAACACATCATTAAGTAAGATTTCATCTTGTCATTAACATTATGCTCAAACCGTAACTAGCGTTGTTTTTAAATTATTTTTTTACCTTATTATGTATACGCTAAGATTATCTTCCGAAATGAATAAAGACGTTTAATTTATCATCATTTCTGGGAACACCTGTTGAATTTTCAAGTGATTACACTTCTAAGAGCATGAAGTGATTTAGTATGGAATATTTGTCATGCGTCGCGGTAAATAACAGTTTTTAACTACTATTTCTCCCCGACTTAACTGTGTACAGCATGAAACGAGAAATAATCGTACTTTATGGCTCCAAAGAGCATTACACGCATTACTCATCATTTCCGGTTAACATTATCTTAAATAAATGCACGATGATTCACGGAGCAACGAAAGTGAAGTGCTGGCAAAAGTTTTTGATCGAATTTCCTTAATTATGCTTCTCATTCTTATTCCGACAGTGATTCAATCAGCATATTGACAGAATAGGCTTTTTCTCTCTCCCTTTTTCTTTTAATTGAAAAGCAACCCCCAATTTCTTCCCCCTTTCAGAAAGTTAATTTGCCTTAAAGCCCCACTCCAGTTTTATGTAAATGGAATTACTTTTTTACTGGTCGAAAACATGGTTAAGGAAAGTTATGAGGGTAATTTCCATATCGATTAGCAATCTGATGGTTATAGTTTACATAATGGTTGTATAAATAAATAGATTTGAATTGAATTATCCCTGAAAAAATTACAGGTATATAAATCAAAAATAAAGGTAGCAATTGTTGATAAAAACATCTACTTTATAGACGTACCGGATAAAAAAATGTATGATTTCAAATACCTTTCCTTTGAAGTTTAATTTCAAAAACTGAATATGGGAAAGCCAAAATTTTCAAGTACTTATTCGATCTGAATAATCTAAATTATTTTTTCAATATATTAAACTAATAAATGGCGAAAACTTTATTTCGGAAATATTTGAAATAATTAAATACATAATGTGCTTTTTGTTGTATTTTTTAGTACAACAAAAGTAAGTACAACAAAAAGCACATACAGATACATTTTACAAATTAAACTTTCACTTGACTTCACAAGCATTGCTATGTTCGTTTAATTTTTATAAAAATTTTCAAATCATGCAAGATATATATTTCTCAGAACACAGTCTTTTGAAAATTGAAGAAAAAGTAGATCACGTAGTTTTATACAGTACGATACTATGTATAGTTTAAGAGTCAATTACACATAGTTAGTGCCTACAAAGTCTAAATGTTAATAACGCTTTTACAACGGCCTATGTGCCGTTAATAAAATTTATTGTAATGAGCTTCTAATATGCTACTATGAACAAATCAACCTTGACATTTAATTACCGCTGCTTTCTGCGTATTTCTTTGAGCTAGGGGGAATATAAATAGAATTAGGATACACGTAAAATAAGCATTAAATGTTTTACTATGCAATCGAGGTCAATGAGGAAATCTTGAAGTAAAAGGCCTCAAATGGAATAAATCCGCGAAATTTCTCTTTAATAGTTTTAATATCACTTCGATTCCGCGATGATTGTACCTTTCTAAATATCGCAAACTATTTACTTTAATTGCTCAATCGCGCGATAGAGGGACTGCATAACTGCAAAAATATATTGTAATATAACACAAAAAAATAAAGAAAACTTAGACATACTTACTGGAGGTAGTATTTGTGCAGCGAGTTAGACCAGAATTGGAAATACGATCCTTACCTGTAATAAAGAAAACGTAATTTTAAAACAAGGTCCATGCAGCGAGTACTGGAAAGTGCACATTCAACTAGAATATAAAAGCCATAACTGAAATTAAATTCTTGGCAGCGGGCTACATTTTACAACCGTTTATAGCTGGGGTAGCGAACCACAATGATGGTATTAATAAAACTAAGTTATATAGTTTTCAGGTTCGACGTATACTTCCCTGAAAAACGAAATAAAACAGGGGCAACTTTCATAAGCAAGTAGTAATTTGTTGCAAGAAACACCGTTCAGTGTTGATGTCTGGTTTTATGCTGCAATTAAATAAAGATTTATTCCGTTAATCCCCATTTGACAAATTGCATTCGTCACCTTTACTACATGCAAATGAAGTGGCGGTTAATTTTAAAAATGATGTTACGACATTAACAGTTTTATGTTCTAGGCATGTTGTCAGACAGCCTAATTTGTGGTTAAGTTGTATCGTAGGTGTAGAGTTAAGCGAGAAGGAAATAATAGAAAGTGTGTCAACTTTGGTTTTGTATTATGTATCGATCAATCAATGTAAGTAAATCCTGTTGTGAAACGTAGTATAAATGGCATTGATAATGAAGTATACTATCTAAAGACAGAATATGATTAAGATTTCTTATTTAGATATAAAATTACGTCGTCATGCATGTTCCGTTAGTTGTTTGAACAGTTGGCAAGTTTAATTATTATATATCCCACGTGTTTATAATTAAATTTCACGTTCGCAATCAGAAATGGAGAGGTGTAAAAGAATTTTCTTATTTTCCACGCCAGGTTAAGAGCCAGACGATACAGGTTAGAAAAACTTGACACCATAAAACTAGTCAGCAATCGACACCGGTTTTTATTGGGAAAGTTATTGCTTTTAGTAGACCAAACGTCCATTAAAAGATTAATTTTTTATATAGTAGATTGTGTTTTAGCTAACTGATACCAGTTACTTGATTACTTAGATTTTAATTGATATTGTGCTATTATTGCGTTATTAATTATTATTGCCACTATTATTCTTTTTATAATTCACAAAAAGATTGGATCTGTTAGTTAATAAAAGGTATTTAGTAGACCGAGCTCACTTGGGGGTAAAAAACATTGTTTTCTATCCCTGACAAATTTCACACCCGTTTTACTAATTACTTTCATCTCTGAAACTAATTAAATCAGAAGAAACGCTTCTTCAAAGAGGACATAAATATGCTCCGTACAAAGAAATCAACTTTCCAAAGCTGACAATAGAAATTGAAGCAGCCATCAAAAACCAACCAGAAGGTGAAGAAATCAAGAAATAAATTATTACAACCACTAGAAAAGAAGAAACCTACATCAACGAAGTAAAAAATTAAGAATACAAGAAGTTCAAGAAAACACCACACTACGGAACCTACAAAAAAAGATAAAAGAAGAAAACATCATAGTTACAACAGGTGATAAAAACGCTGGTATAATCCTAATGAATAACGTAGATTACATTCAAAAAACAGAACAATTTATAC